>OX457027.1:33399660-33522160 GCA_949752745.1 Protula sp. h YS-2021 | reverse complement strand
TATCAAACCATATGGCACGAACGATGAAATTCAACTGGACACCATTCTGATAACGGATTGAAAATCAGGGTTGATATAGGGCTTTTTTCCACTTGTGTTGAATTTTCCATGTAATTCGTGAATTTTCCGTTTCAGAAAAAAATCTAAACTGATTCTTGAGTCACAAATGCTTCTTGATGTAAAATTAAGTTTTTTAGGTTTTATGGGAATTTGCAAACCTTTTCGGGAAATTGTCAATCACAGCCATAACATAAAAGGAACAAAAAATAAATGACCAATGAACAACATTTTGGGAAACTTACATAATCTTGCGGACCTGCCAAGCAACAATCCCACCATTTTTGAACTTTCTCCGATGTTGAGCGGCTGAGAAATCTCACAAACAAGATTTTATCATAACGACGTTATACGATATTCTCAGTTCTCTACACCCGCCCGACGTACCGAAGGAATAAACAGACCGAGTTTTAATTCAATCAAACTTACAGTTTTTGAGATATCTTGCACACAACAGTTTACAACAGACTGACAAAAAAATACACGCACATCCTAACCCTCACCCATACTCACAGAACGTACAAACATCAATGTCAAGACCTGGTCTGAAAACCAGGTTTCAAACCCAGTCTAGACAGGGTTTTGTCAGTTTATACAGACATAGACAATCACATATGAATGTGGTCTGGACCAAGGCTGTGAAATTCACCATGGTCTGAAACCCAGTCTTGGCCGCGGTCTAGACTGAGTTTGCTACACATCAGGTCTAGACTTAAGTTGTGAAATCGGTCGGGGAGACATGATTACTAACGAGATTCCGGGGGATAATGGGGAATTATCGCTTGTCTAAGTACTGTCTAGATGCATTCAATTCGCCTCTGCTATTCTACAAAATGAATGTTGTACAGACAAATATCTAGGGCAATGAGCTGTATCAAATTCCTTAAAGTCTGGCCGAGAGTTGGAGGGGGGCGGGGGACGGAGGGGGTTGAAAGCGGCATTACCCAGGCGCAGCTGCTCGCTGAGACGTGGCAGAGCCTCCTCCTCCACTGACTTCCGGTCCGTGCCGTCACTGATGGTGACAGACAGCTGCGACGACGTCGATGGTGCGTCGACGTCCATGGGCGCCTCGCTACGGCCGGCGCCGCTGCCCGGCGGGCTGCCCGTAACGGGCGTGGCGGGCGGTGGGTGGGCGGCACTGGCGGACGGATCGCACGACGAGCCGGCCACCGCTGCTTGTGGCTGAGATGAAGCACTTATACCGGCACCTGCTGTTCAGAAATTTGAAAGGTTCTATGTTTGTCTTTTTTTTTCAAAGCTTTCTTTGTTCTTTTGTCCAAGCGACTACTCAAACGTCACCCACGTCAGAATTTCACAGTAGAATACAAAGGTCCGACCGCTTTCCTTAAAAGTGAATGGAAGCTGGCAGGGGAGGAGGGGAGCTGGAGAGACAGATACCTGTGTGTGGCGCGGACCGCTCCTGTGTGAGCTCCATGATATCCATCATCTGCATGGCCATGGCCTCACTCACGCTGCCGTACTCGCCCTCTGTAGCATGGCCCAAATTATGTATGACGTCATGCACTGGCATTTCATTTCCTAACATAGCTGGGTTTTTTTTCCGGTTTTTTTTTTTTTTTTGTTTTTTTTTTTTTTTTTTTGCGGGCCTACTTTTCTTTTCAACGTCTGAGTGACTGTCATGCTAATGATTTGAATAAATTTAACAATTTTTTGTTGATGCATTTTTGTAGCGTAGAAATGATTCATAATCAGGTACCCAATTGGCAATCCCGATTTAGAAGGCAGTCAAAAACCGAAGGGAAGCCTTTTTGCACTCACCATTGTGAGGCGCTCCTTCATAACGACTTTACATGAACAAATTATTCCCTTACGAACCCAGTCTGGGCATCCCGCCGATAATTCAAGCAGAAAACTTGTACTTCGGAAAGAAACATCAGACTACCTGCTTTGGCTTTCTTGGCTGCGGTTTTAGCGGCGTCCCTCAGCTGAATAATGACTTTGAGAATTCTTAACAAGAACTGTTGATTCGATGTTTTACTGGTCAACAAGGTCATGGACGGTAGCTGTAATTCGCGGCCACGGTTCTTCAGCTTCTTAGGCGCTGCTACGACTATCGCCACGTTCTCAAACCTGGCATCAACATAGCAACGCTACAGCCATATCACAGGAATACTGTTCGAAGGTGTGACCAAAACAGGTTTTTCACCATGGGCTTTGAAAATACGAAGCTTTAAACCTTCGATTAATAACCTATTTTTTATCACAAGTGAGTGTTATATCCCATTTAATACATACCCTTTAACAGAAAAATGTTTGCCAAAGTAAAGAAAACGAGAAAAAAATGGTTTATTTAACATTCGAATATGGAGGTCCCCTTGCTGATTCCTTGCATTGGGCTGGTTTTCGATGGGCATTCATTCCTCTGAGTAAAAAATGACCATATCTGGTAAAACAATTTTATTAAACAAAATATTGATCAGTAGACCAACTTTTCTTGGCGAAATTTGCAATACACTGCAATTCGTTACCCGGTTTATTGTTATCGTGATTTCGGTATGTAATAAAGTGTTTTGTAATGACATCATGCAATAAGCTGAAGAGATATCTTCTTCCCCACCCCCGAAACCTTCGACACCTGTATGTGTGTGCTCCCCACAGCAGTCATAACTGAGTTCGAACTGTGAGAATTCTCACAGTTCTGTTTCATCTTTTCGTTATTTCCTTTCCCCTTTTTGGCAACACTTAAAATGACTCATCTTCATTTCCTTGCTTGAATATGGGAATAAAACCGTTATACTGGTTCAGGGCTCTGATGGGTTCAGTTTGGCTGTTTTTTTTTTTTTTTTAACTCAGTCACACATGTAGAACTCACCTGTCCTTCACCACTCCTTTATGCCCAGTGGCCTTGTCCTCCTCTCGCTCCTCTTCCTCTTTTATCGTGTCGTCGCTTCCGGTCAATTTTCGCAGTTCTTCTATCAACTGTCTGTATAAAGGAAGACCGCACAAAAGCGAACACTTAAACACACTATTTAAACTGTAGCGTCGGTCAGGAGAACTGGTAATTTATTTCATGATTGCCAGTTCCGGTGCACAGGAAACAGCAGTATGTTACCGTCTTATCAGGCTTCCCAGCGGCTTTGAAAACAATTAAGATTTTTCTTGGGGTTTGAAGGGTTTGTTTTTTAAGGGTTTCAGTGGGTGCTATTTTTTTTAGGCAAACATCGACTTGATTTTCGTCATGAAAATTGGTTCCATCACTAAAAAAATAGCATAAATGTTATGTTTACTCATTAACCTCCTTTCAATAACGCCAAAACAGGAGAAAAATGTTGAGCTACCACGGTTAATTGTTGCTACATTTCTGTAAGTTTCTCCTTCTGATTTGTTTTATGCATCATTTTATTAATCACTAGAATTAGGTGTTATAAACACATACCTATCCGGAAACTTTTATTTATTCACTTATTCACTGATCCATTCACAATCTCCGATCTTTGAAATGACATCCGTTATTTTAAATCAAGCTCAACAAAAATTGAAAACTTTTTTTTTTTTTTAAACGCCACTTTTTCCGCCTCACCTGATGTGCGCGCACACTGTGAGGCCAAGTTCGCGCGCGCCATTCATCAACAGCTGCAGCACCGCATTGCGCGTGGCCACGTTGGCGCGAGACAGCTGCAGCAGCAGGTTGGTGGCATCCTCCAGGCCCTCCTCAGAGCACGCCTTTGAGGTCAGCACCTGGACAGCCAGCTGCAGCTGTGACTCCAACACCGCCTCCTCTGCTTTCGCTTCTTTAGCCTTTTCCACACTGACCTTGTCCTCTTCTTTCGAGTCTTTCTCTCCTTTGCCTGGCAACGGTGTTGACGTCATGTGTTCTGCAGCAACAACCATTTAATTTTCACACATTTTACTTTCTGAGTTTAAGACGCAAAAAAAAATTAAAAAAAAGAAGCAAACTGAATGTTTTTAATCGCAACTGGACCGCAGTGAAATGCCACGTAAAAACAGAAAAAAAGGAGAGGAATAGTTATACCCTGGGAGCTTGAAAAGTCCATGATTTCCGTCAGCGTATCATCCGCCCTGCTGTTGGGGCCCGGCTGCGGCAAGGCGGAGACGCGCGGTTGGCTGGTTGGTCCTGTCGTGCTGCTTATCACTGACGTCGACGTGACGACACTTGTGTTTGGGGCTGTGTCTGAAATTAAGGCAGTTCCACTATCAGACCTTTGAAGGAACGAAGAAACTAGCAGATCCTAATTTCCGAAACAATATCCAAACAAAATATCAGAAGAAATTTAAGGACTGCTTCGGTGATTTCGTGTCTTTTTTTTTCTATGACGTCTGTGGGATGCATGCTAAAGAAAGGATTGCAAGAGAAAAGAAAAAATACACAAAAGTGACGTATTTAACAATTATCTTTCCCGTCTGGAACATCTTAAAAGGACTCCGGAATTTGGTTAACAGTTAACCGCGCAATGAGCAGTAATGCACCTACTTGCTGAGGACGTGGTGGTCGTCGTCGTAGTTGTGGTCGTAGTGGAAGCCGCACTATTTTTTGTCAAATCCTGCAGCCCCGATGACACCAAGCCGAGCAGGCGCAACAACCTATCGGTCAGAACCTGACTCCGCCTCATGACCGGGTGGGCCAGCATACTCATGAGCTGGCCCAGCGGGGACGAGTCAAACGTCGCTGACTGACTGTCCTCACATACGCCCGGGGCGCCGTGCGAACGCTGCACGCTTTTGCCCTTCCTGCCCCCGCTCTGGTGGTCCAGTTTGACTAACAACTCCCAGAAATCGGCCGCTTCCTGTGCCGCTTTGGAGTCGCTTGATTTCGAGTCCGATTTTAATCCGCTTTTAGCAGGACTAGTGTGAACAGAGCTCGGCTTGGACTCCAGCGTCGTGTTCTTATTTGTGTCTTTATTTTCGTCCGCTTTATCACCGCAGGTCGTTTCTTTGGCTTTATTCTGTGGCAGGAACTGGCTCGGAAAGCTTTTAGCCAACGATATGAGAGCGTCCAGTACATGCCTACAGACGACCACAGACGCCTGCGGATGAATACACACGTGCGTGTTACCCGGCGTGGTCCTCTTGCCTGTAGGAGCTCGTTGTTGAAGCTGGAAGACGTTCGCCCTGCACCCCAGTGCCGCATCGAGGCTAATCGACAACCAAGCCGGTTGGCTTACTCGTGGGTCGGAACTACTACGCGACGGCGTATCCACAGTGAGAGTTTGTACACTACTTGGGGTAGGCTGACTTCCTTTCTTTTTCAACTTCACCACCGACCTGTCTTCGCTGCTGTCTGCAGGTTTGCACTCGGCAGTCCTATGAAGAATGGAGAGTAGCGCGCGTATGACCCAGGCCCGCGTCGGCGCGTGGTAACATAGATTCCTCAGCACGCGGTGAAGTCGAGTTGTCTGTAGCCGCGGTTCGTCCACGAACAGCATGACAAGGAGGCAGGCGAGCGCCTCGTGGTCCAGCAGGTGGCGCCCGCGTAGCTTGACGCTGTTGAGCGGTGTCTGCTGGCCGCGGGCCCCCGCGCGCGAGAACATCCAGTGGTCACGTGACGACGGCGGGCGCCCCATCGTGTAGCGAGTACTTCCCAGTCGGCTCGCCAAACCTGTTCACAGCACACAGCATTTTATAATATATCCTGTATTTAATAGATATACTTTACTGGAAATGATAGATTAACTTTGTTTATGTCTTTATTTTTATTATTATTTAAAATTTTCTTAGTCTTTTAATTGAGTTGTATTTTTTTTTTTAAATTTCCTTTGTGAAAAAAAAAAACGAAAATATGAAAGGATTGTTCAAAGCTGACTTATGCAATTTAAGTCGGAGAAAGAAACTACAGAATAGTACATTAGGTAATAATAATCAAAGCATTTGTGTTCTCAGGTAAATTAAAGGTCAGCGATGTCTACGTTACCGGACTGCCTGAGGAGGGCGGACAGAGGGCCACTGCCGCCTTGCTGGAACAGCCGCTGTTGCATGATGCGGCGGTGGCGATCCTCCAGGTCGCGTCGCAGCAGGTTCGCCTCCGTCGCCATGTCGGGTGGCAACAATGCCACCATGCTGTCATCCATGTCCGCCAACACCTGCCACAACAACGCTGCGTCATCAGTGTCATGTGCCGATTTTATTACGACGAAAGTTATCCGTCATACGCCTGACACGAATTACTACTTCCTTTTGTTCATTCTGCAACACTATAAAACTCATTATTGGCATCACTTCAGCTTGGACCATCACGCATGAATCAAGACTGACCTGTTGCCGGAGTGCAGAAGGCAGTGACTGGATGAAGCCGGCAGGATCGACGGGCGCTTCGGCAGCTTCCGTGGCGCGCGAGCTCTCTGCCGTTAATCTCGCCTGCTCCGCACGCTGCTGTGCCAACACCTGAAACCAAAATTTTCCGAGGAAAAAAAACTAGAGTGGCCAGTGCACAACAACATCTGCGTACCCGAACATGTCAAACATTTTTATTAGCCAGCCACTGCCGTTTCTTGTAAACAAAAACAAATGTTAACCCGACAGCCTCTCCCCCACCCCAATCTCACCTGCTCCTTTTCCACCGCTTCCTCCTCTTTCGGTTTAGAAAATTTCATTTTGACAACTCCGTACTTGTTCAGAATTATAAGCCTTTCACCTTATATACATATGGATAAATATATATCTTATGTGCCCAGAAGTCGGACTACGTGACACCCTTATCCCATTTCTGAAAGGAGAAGGTACGTAACCCGAGTTCTTAATCCTCAGTTTATTTATGCGCCCAAGTGCAGGGGAGCAATGTGGAATGTGGCCACTGTAAACTGGATTTATACTCTACATTTTTTTTTAATCTGGTAAGTAACAATGAGTGAGCGCACGGAAAATGCTGTGTCAAGCCAGTCGCGATAACTTGTGCACTGGTTAACTGATGTACCACCTACTTCCTGCTCATTAAAACTCAGCCCCTCCTCCCCACTTATCTCGGAACGGTACTACATCGGTATCCCTGCCCCGCTCGTCAATATGGCTGTTATCTAACCACCTCCTCCAAAATTCAAAGCTGAACTGTATGAGGCGCGAGTTTGCAATTACTTCTTGACGTCATATGGCGTAATGCGTTGGCCGATATGAGTCAAACACAACAGTAACTGGCAAACCCACCCAAAGCATAATCCCACTGAATTTGAAGTTGATCTGATTAGTCGGTCGAAAATTATCCTGTTAATAAAATCTAGTGTTCACAACACAGAATGACGTCATATGACGTCACATGTTGCGCCATATGCGTCAAATACAATATTCACTGTCGGACCCACCGAAGAATTATATCAGTAAGTTTGACGCTGATCCCTCGTTTCGTTCTGACACGTTTTGACATCATATGACGTCACGCGTTTTCCAATACCGACCAAATACAATAGCAGCTGGCGGACCCATTTAAGGCATAATCCCACCAAGTTTAAAGCTGATCAGACAGTTATAATGTTGACAAATTCTCGTGTCCAAAACACGTGATGACGTCATATGAGCCATCCTAGGCATTGTCCTACCAAATTTGAGGCTAATCCCACGTTTCGCTCTGACTTACAGTAATGACGCAACTGTCACGTTTTGACGCTCAATGACGTCACACGCTGTCCGATGAATGTCAAATACAATCCCAACCAGCGGACCAACCAAAGGCACAACTGCCACACACAATCTAAACACCCTCACACACACACAGAATGCACAAAAACAAAATGTTTCCCCTCTTCGTGCAGTTTTGAAAGGTGCATTCAAACTTTGGGCCAGCTGTGACCTCAGAGACTGTCTAAGCTTTGTAACACGAAAGTAATGCTGACCTCTTCTTGTATGGTTGGTGGCAGGGCAGCCAAGAATTCCGGATTAACCTCGCTAACGCCAAGCTGCTGAGCCTGCTGCTGCTGCTCCTGCGCCCGCTGCTGAATGCGCTGCAGCCGCAGCTGTTCCGCGATCACCTCCTGGCGTATGTTCTCCGGCAGAGCGGCCAGGAAAGACGGGTCGACGCCATCAGGTACGGCCAGGCCTGGGGTAGAACACGGCGCATAGAAATTCACTGCATGTAGTCTCTCAAATAGTGTTTTTGCAAGCAGGCATTACACAACAGTTGTTCTGTTTAGATAATGAGACAATGAAATAAACGCCATCTTCACTTGTGAGGGCATTCTTAAATTTAAACTGGTTCATTTTCAAATAACTCTGCTTTAAACATCATTTAGTTCAATTCTTGTATTTACAGTAATATATTTTTCAATGTATCTCTTTATACCCGAGTTTGAAATTATACCAAAGTTCAAAGTAATTCACTGTTCGGTTCGCCATCTAAACAAAACAAACCCTGTACGCACCACCGAAAATGCTGCCGGCATTGGCCTGTGACGCGGACGCGCCACCCGCAGACGTGGCGACGGCACCACTGTCGCTGCCACCCGTCACGCCGCCGCTAGTGACGGCCGCCTCCATAGACACTGGCTGGTGCTCACCCGACGGTGGTTCCGTGCTGATAGGGGACGAGTTGACTGTCACATTGTCGGAGCTCGTGATGTCCGACGGCTGCTCTGGCGTCACGCGGCCCCCCAGTGAGCCCTCGGCCAGCTCGCTGTTTTACGGAACAGGAGATGTAATTGCAAGTGCAGTACTCAAACAAAATTTTTAAGGACGCGTGTAATACAAACATTTTCCGAATCATAAACTTTTCAACCTTTCACAACGTATAAGTCCAGTCTTGTAATTGGTCGTCACTGATATCTATAAACGCAGTTTCGAGGCATTGATGGAGTAAGCAACTAAGAGGCTGTGGGGAGGGGAGGGGGGAATGCCCGAGCAGCGCGGCGTCGGGTCCCGGCGTCTGTAGTTATAGTTAATACGTCACGTCACAAATTTTGCTTATGGGTGGGGAGCGGGGAAGTTGACAGTGAAAAATTTTCACTTGCGTACATTATAGACTGCTTTGTATGCAATAAGAGCTTCTTAAATTTATCTTGATGGAATATATGTATTTCACGTTTCGTCTATAACTTACCGTTGAAATTAAGTAGATGCTCCACTTAAACAAGTGTTTTTATGCAACTATACTTGTTGGCTTTTGTTCTAAAAATTGTTAAAGCCATAACACCAATACTTCGGGACCCATAGAAACACGGCGAACTGTGCAGTTATCAAGTACCTGGGTGGGTTAGGTGTAGCCTGGGCGTCCTGGGACGGTTGCCCCGCAGGTAGGGGTATGTCGGACACATCAGGCATCATAGGCAGGGGTACCGCAGGCTGAAAGCCTACAGACTCTGACGGTGGCGTTATCATCCCAGCTAAATGCAACATATCACCAATATATTTCAACTCTTACAATATCTAAAAGATTCAAATAGCTCAGAATACGTTTCGCTCACACTGAAATTTGCTACAATCAAGTACTGGTAAAAAATAAACACATTTTGTAATGGAGAAAGTCCCTCGTTCAGATTTCGGTGCACATAAACAGTGCCGCTGTGAGCTTTACCTGGCGCAGGCGTCGTATCCATGGGCGTGAGTGAGAAGGGGAGACGCGCGGATGGCGGGGTATTCGCGGGCATCATGGCCGCTGCCGCGTTGCTTAAGCCCAAGCCCAATGCTCCAGCGAAATTCCTGGGAACGTCAAAGTAAACTTTCTCGTTTTATATGGTATCAAAATAAATATTGCAGTTGGGTGCTTTTAGCACACACCGTGACGCACTTGCTTATTTCTAAATTCGGTTTTTTTATTCAATCTTGTGAAATTAACTGCAAAATGTTCCATACAATGGGAAACTAATTTTCTCCTCATTGTAACATATATCTAATATGTGAGGTGACGCTTTTTCTCTTCACATTAATTTTCCAAACTAAAAAAAAAATCACCTTTGAGCGATCGGTGCCTGCGGGATGTCAGCAGACACTTGTTGTGCAGGAGTTTCCATGGCAACCACGGAGCTGCTGATGGTGGCTTCCGGTACAGCTGGCGTTTCGCTGACAGCTGCAACTACGAGGTCAGTACAGCACGTAGTACTGTGTCTATGCTCAAATTGTGACCATTCAACTCATGAATTTAGAACACGCTAGTTACCATATTTGTGATATTTGCGATTCTGAAATACTGCTGACATTTATAAGTGCAGTCATTACATGATACTTTTGAAAAAAAATTATACCCCATGCTCGTTTGTTTGTTTGTTTGTTTGTTTTTTTGTTTGTTTGTTTTTCAAACCCTTCCAAATAACTTTCTACCTATATTCAGTTATACAACCTTTTAAATTTGGACGGAATATATTTTGAAGAGTTCATTTCAAAATCAAGAACCGAAAATCTGGACAAACAGATTAGCATGCACCAACCTGCCGAGAGATTATCCGACGGGAAGGTGATATCTACGCTGTTAAGCATCGCCCGGTCGAGCTCAGACTGACTGATCTGGCTGTCCAACTCACTCAGATCTGTGGAAAAAAAATGAATCTCAATTTTTAAAAGGTCAATTAAACACTTGCTATTTTTTTTTAACAAGATTCATAAACAAACTCATCAACCCAAGAAAATGAGCTGGAGGGCTACACATAATTACACAGGGCTGCCACGCCCAAGAATAAAAACAAAAACAAGTATACCAGTGAACTTGTTAAGTCTCCGGCCGCACCTCCGTTTTTGAAATAAAACGGTTCGAGTGACCTTTGCACTTGGCCGGTTTAACTCAGTTGATGATGCTCGCTCGACAAGCGATAGGTACGGAGTTCAAAAACAGGTTGTGGGCTTATGATTGCTAAGTAGTCGAAATTACACATTTTTCACAACATTTAAAAAATCTGGCAATTTTTCATTTTTTTTTTTAGAAATATAAAAAATAACCACGCGTTGCACACCTCCAATATATGTCCTCTCTCTGTGCAAGAAAGAAATGAAATCACTGCATAAGTTACTGAAATATGGCGCGTACAAACTTACTACTATAAATAGTGGTTATCACACATTTTCATAGCATTTCAAAAATCTGGCAATTTTTCAATTTTCGACAAAAATAAAAAACAACCACGCGCATCTCCAATATATGCTCTCTCTGTGTGTAAGAGAAAAATAAAATCCCTTTAATAGTGACTGAGATCTGGCGCGTACAAACTTACCACTACACATAGGGGCAATTACACATTTACACAACATTTCAAAAATCTGGCAATTTTTCAGTTTTTAAGAAAAATAAAAAATAACCACGCGTTACACACCTCCAATATATGTGCTCTCTCTGTGCAACAAAGAAATGAAATAACTTATTAGTTACTGAGATATGGCGCGTACAAACTTACCACTATAGATGGGGACAGACAGACGGACGGACAGGGTCCGTTTCATAAGTCTCCCGCTCCGCGAAACGCGCGGTGGCTGGGACTATAACTACATTAGGCAAAATGAGCAAAAACAGGAGGACTTTCGGTAAAAAACAAGAGGTTTTTGAAACTCATAAAAAACAACACTTTCTAAGAGGATAATGATATTGAAATAACATGCATAACGTTTGCTTCCTATAATATACAATCAACACTATTAATATGCCAGTATAATAAAGATACGAAATTAAAGAAAATTGTAAGACTCATAATAAATAAATAAAACAACTAATATTCTGTACTTGTAATTCTTTCACATATTCTTATAGGGCAAAAGAATTTATAATATTTTTTGTATTTGAACATTAAAAAACATCAGGAAAATAGGAGATTTTGTTTTCGTTTTTAAATAAAAAAAAAGACAAAAAAAAACAAACAAAAACAAAAACAAAAACAGGAGACTCCCCAAAGAGAGGAGAAAGTGGCAGCCCTGTTAACTACTTGCTATTGCACATGTCACATGTGCAGAGACTGATTTCGCACAGACACTCTTTGGTAGTTTTGCGCTCTTTCCTCCTGTCAAAACTTCACCATAGTGTAAGTGAAATCTTTTTCTGAGATCACTCCTGTAACTGGTTTCACTTTCACTTCACGTACACCACGTGTTATTTTTAACGACGGCTGCACTCACTGGGCTCTCGTTGGCTTGACTCTTCCTGTGCTAGGGGAGCGCTGACGTCATTCGTGCTACTCGCTGTCGTAAACGAAGAACCCTGCAAACATACCTCTCCAACATAAAATATACTCTCAAATTCAAACTGCTTATTCATCGGATGTTTCAACCTCACCCTCATTATGTTCAGACTAATAAATATTATCTAAATTATAATCAAGATCTCAGAGCGAGTGTCGCAAAGAAACACAGGAAACCGCAAATGGAATCCAGGCAAACGTAATCACACACCTCTGACGTAGTAATCCCCAGGACAGCGGGCACCTCGGGCGGCGTACCCCACTCGATAGTTTTGTCATCGTCTTTGTCCTCAGCCTTCGCTTCGCTTGATGACTCATTTTTGTTCTGAACAAATGAACCCAGAGCACAGTGCACATGGCGCTTCAACCAGTGGAACTCACATCAATGTTGGAGAATTTTACACCACCTGAACTGTTTTATCTATTTATTTTTATTTTGTAATGAGAATAGCAGCTTGCCACTATGTGGTACCATAGATTTTATTTCTGATTCAAACAACCAATATTTTCCACAAGTGATATTTATTTATTTATTTATTCATTTATATTTTGTATGGATTAAAACCTAAACCAGCTGAATCAGGCTTGTATTCGAAACGATGATAACGATAGCGGTAACCTGTTTTTCTTTGTTTAGCTTCTCCTTTTTCGCCAGCTCCTCCTCCGCCTGCTTGCGTCGCTTCTCCTTCCTTTCCGCCAGCTCCACGTCTCTGTGCTTCTCCAGCTCCGCCACCACTTCCGGTTTTAACACTACGGTCGAGAAAGGCCACTTTATTGTACAGCTTTGCCTAAGATAATGATATAACCACACACTCTCTCTAGCAGCGTCTAGCACAGGCTTTTCGGATCATTCCAAACCCGAGTGTGGTTATATTTCTTCAGTTTTGTCACAAATTAGGTATTTTTTGCACTCCTCTATGATGTTTTCTGTGCTGCAGTCACTATGTTGCGTGACGTTTGCGATACTGCAAGAGCGTTGAGTACGGCTGTACGCATACACCGGAAGCATTTACCAGTCAAAATACCAGTTACCACTGTACGCGCACTGCCAATAAGATATCCTATATAGTCGTGGTACGGCAATCTAAATGCTTTTCAAACATCCCCCTATTTTTCTTATTTTAATATCCCCGTGGGCCCCTCCCCCACACCCTCCCCCGCTGATAATCTGGCGTCTGAAGCATTTTAAGCAGGAGACACGCACCTAGGACACAGTCATGCACAGTGTCGCCATCTAGCACCTTGGCCTCCTCCGTCCAGCGTGTGAGGGCGGACGGCACGCTGGAGAGAACCCCTCCGCTGCTGGCGTCCTCGTCAAAGAACGGGTCCTGCGAACATCAACGCATACTCCCACCCTCCGAATCATAATCATGTAAAGGTCTGCTTGGTTAAGTCGCTGTTTCAGTACACACTGGATATTTTATGACCATTCTGGTAAATGCATCTGCATATATATTGGTTTAGATGTATATTGGGTGAGATGGTCAATTGTGGTTGGGCGAGGGGAGGGGGGGGGGGGGGGGGGGTTGGCCATAACCCTCTCGTGTCTAACTATTTTGTTTTATGTTTATAGAAAGTCATTAGCATGACACAACACAGAGCGTGCGGTCTAATATTTGGAGCCGCCCTCGCGATGTGGTAAACATGAATGTCCGTGGACATTGTCTCCGCCCGTAAAAGCGAAGATACTACAAAGTTGAAAGAAGAATACGACGAAGTTTGACAAATTTACATTTGGCAGAATGACTCGTGGCCAACACTGCTATCAAAAGTAATCAGACAGGATCTGTGGGACAAACAGTGTTTCTCTTAAAACTATCCGTTTATTTGACCAGTTATTGCCAAACCCACATAAACCATACTACAACTCCATTAATACTTATCAGGTATTATTACGCGACTTGAGTAACACTAAAGATACGACAGGCAAGCAAAACACGCACGCAAAATAAATTGATTCCTGACTTGGGACTGCGCTCACAACCTCTTACTTCACAGATTACAAGGCAAACCAATGATTCTGTCGGAGGCAGTACTACAAATGTTGCCTATAAAACTGATAAAGGAAGACAGCGAAAAAATTCGCCTTTCATTGGGGCTTGAATCCACGGCCTCGTGATTATAAACCCAGCACCTTACTTATTGAGCTATCAGGGCAAATAGTCAGGCAACTGGTGAAGGATCACCAAGAAAGAGTACACTGTGATTTTTTTCAATATTACGGTTTTTGGCCAACATTTTGACCTGTGTTGGATAAATCGCCATACAAAATACCAGCCTGATGCAGGAACTCTAGGGGAACATTCCTGCCAAATTTCATATATGATACATATATGTAGGAAGAGAAGCATTTCGAAAAACTGTGCACACACACTCGCATAACGGACAGCAAATTCCCAACAAGTGATTGGTATAGCCCAGCGCTGATAGTCGCTCGGGCTAAAAAAATATTCTATATCTGAACAGTTAGGCGACAAAAGGAGTGAGTGAGGGAGCGAGAAGCGACTAGGGACGAGGCCCCGTGTGGTCAGCTAACCTGTAATAGTTCATCGAACAGATCACCATGGTCGCCTTGTCTGTGGCAGTCGTGCGTAATGAAGTGAAGCCTCGCGTTGCCAGCCGCCTGATTGCTGCTTATCATATTGCCAATGGACGGACCAAGTAAACTGTTACAAAAACGTAAGCAGCCAAATGCGAAATGGTTGCAGGAATCACTCTGTTTTATTTTACTTTTGAAATTGTTTATCATATACTCGAATTACCATGATCTGTGGATTTTGTTCTGCTAACGACTTATGCCTGCAAACCACTCCATATACGGAGACAGTCATTTTTTTTTTAAATCTATGGAGTATAAACATTTTGAATCCATGTTCTTCGAAACAAAATGCTACTTTTTACCATAATTTAGTGTGCAGCTTAGCTTCTACTGCTACACTTATGGAGTGACGGTATAACTAACCTCTGCAGTAGACTGTTGGATGTATGTCCGAGTCGCGAAGTGCGGCCGCTGTTGTCGATGTAATGCACCAGGGTCTGGGTACCGCGGTAAGCTGACCGGTTCCGTATCGCCATGCCACGGCCCCTAGCCAGTGACCCTCCCATTGGGTGTGCATCGGGCTGTCTTACGAGCAAGGGGTGTGAGCTCAGCATGCTGTTAGGCGCCGGCGGTATTGACAACCCCGATGCTGAAAATTATTATAAAACTAGAGCAGTGTGCATAGCCCACATATTTCCCACAGGCCCCCCATCAGTTAAACACGGTCATCAATAGTCAATCAAGAGCTGAAATTTTCCAAGTCCAGTTGGTGCATTGTCTTTGGACGAACCTGGCCCATTTACAATACCGATCTTTGTTTGTTCCCATAGAAGCTAGACAAAAACCCTCCAGTTGTTCTTGGAAAATCGTGTTAACAAACTCATTCCGATGCTAAATAATTTCCAGGATTTGGTAAATTTCAAAGTCCATTTGGTTCACAATCCTTGGGCCAACGTAACCCATTTACAGTACCGATCCTTGTTAGTGCACACAGAAGCTACACACCAAGTTTTATTAAAATCCTTGCAGTTGTTCTTGAGATATCGTGTTAACAATAGTCAATCAAGAGCTAAAATTTTTCCAGCTGGTCCATTTTCCTTGGACGAACCTGGCCCATTTACAATACGGATCTGTGTTTGTTCCCACAGAAGCTACATACCAAGTTTCATGAAAATCCTTGCTGGAGTTTTTAAGTTATCGTGTTAACAAGCTCTTGATGACAGATCGACAGACACGCGGTCGATCGCATATATTCCCAACAGGTTCTACCTGTGGGGAATAAATTAGAACTTACAGGTGTTACTTTCCAGTAAAAGTGGTGTGAGTTCATCTTCTAGAGTAGGAGGTTAGGTTTAGGTGACAATAACCTTACCCCCCCCCCCCCCTCCCTCCTCACCATCTTGTAAATAAGCGGAAAAACAGCCACTATTCTAACCTCTCATTATTACTCAATAAGCCACTCATTTATTTATTTATTTATGTTTTACCTTCATTACCATTGTCCGTGTCATGCATGGCTATCGGCAGCTGAAAGGTGCGCAGTCCGCCCAGGCTCTGAATATTGTTGCCAAAAATAATGTCCGGCGGTAACATGTCCTCTAGCTGCACGTACAAATCATCGTCCGTGGTTAACTCATTCAGGTAATTGTCCTCCCCGTAATCATCGTCTCCTTCCATGTCTGAGCCCTCCTGACAAACAAAACGCATGTCCAAGCTAGTGGTCATTAATGGCGGCATGATGCGCGGCTCTACGCGGGGTCAATCACGGACACCAATTTTCTCTCTTTTATTTCTGATACAACATAATCCTAAATTGCATTCGTCTATTTTTCCCATACTTATGATTGTAGCAGCGTATATGCGACCCAAACGCAGGTTATTTTCAAAAAATATATGCACATGCGATTAGTTTTTTTTTTTTCAAATTAATAAATTAATTAATTAATAAAAGAAGGTGGGGCAAAATGCCCGACGAGCTCACCTCGTCATCCTCGTCATCATCTTCGTCATCATCGTCGTCGTCATCGACATCGTCATCGGCATCGTCGTCATCTATGTCCTCGTTGTCGTGCTCCCCCTCCGTATCAACACCTTCGTCGCCCTCAAGGCCTTTTTCATTAAGTTAATCAAATTTATTTTAATTACATTAATTTTTAATTACATTATTTTCTCTCTTAATTTTGGTGCAACTTAATCGAAGTAAAAAAAAAATGAACTTGTTTTTGGTTTTTGAATAGATTCTAACACATTTTTTTAATGAAATTCTGCTGAAAAATACAAAAAGGAAACACAGATGACACGCATACCAAAAGACCAAGCAACTAAACATTTCTTCTATTTAATACACTGAAATCCGCCCCCGCCCCGTCCCGGCACAGTCTCGTCCGTGTTCCTTGTTGATATAAAAATTATTATTGGTCAGTTCTTATCTCTACCTTGCGTGTTATCTTCCTCGTCGGAGATGTCTTGCGTCACCATCTGCGAGTCGTGGTTGTCGTCATCGTCGTCGTCGTTGCCGTCGTCGTCCTCCTGCGCCTCAATCTCCACAATGACGTTGTGGTCAGCATCCTCGGTGCGTCCCCTATCGGGCACTGAAAACGCCAATTTTAATTAAGTTGACATATATTGTATACTGATCTACTGAGGAATCTCGGTTTGAATAAACAGAACTAATCCTGAAAACGGTAAATTTATTTCAGCTCACAGTTTTATATTATTCTTCTGACGTATCTTGGTTTGAATAAAGAAGGCGTTACAGGCCAATGCATTCGGTGTTTGCTACTGGCAACATCTCCTCATCTGTGACGTTATACTGAAGGCGGAATATTTGGGGGGAAAATGAGCAGACAAGAAAGGAAAGTTTTGAGGATTGTAAAGAGACAATGGCAACTGCTCAGGATTACAAATACCAAACTGTAAAAAGATTTCAGATGTCATTTTTTCAATGACGATGAAAAGCTTACCGCCTTCCATGAGCAGTTCCCCGAGCACTTCATCCTCCGGGTTGCCCTCCTCTCTCTGCAGCAACTGATCCAATACCTCCTCCAGAGCCGTCTCCTGATAGAACAGATACATAACCGCACAACTCGTGAAATATTCTATCCACGTGGTGCAGAAAGCAACATTAGAAAACTGGAAGACAACAAAATAATTTTTCGTGACATTTAAAAAACCTCCAGGGGGTTCGCTCTCTCAGACAAAATCACTTTTACCATTAAGAATCTTCATTTTATAAACTATCTGGAAATTGGACACACGATTACGGTTTGAGTCCAGTTAGACGCAGTATTTTTTTTTTTTTTTTTGGGCAAATCCGCAATTTTTTCTCAAGAAATTACGCTGACGTCAGCCGGCCGAAGATGGACGGTTGGTGGGGGGGGGGGGGGGGGAGAAGACTCCTGGTGACGATTTGCTAGCTATCTAGCGCCGGCTCCTCCACACTCTACTGGTGAGTCCCGTAAGGGAGGGGCGAGAGGAGATTTAGGAGGGACTTGAGGCGAGACTCACAGCGGCGACTTGCTGGTTGTCTAGCACCGGCTCCTCCACGTTCTCCTGGTGTGTTTCCTCCAGGCCAGCCTGTTGCAGCGCCTCCGCCGTCACGTCCTCGATCTGCACTTCTGACGACGTGGCTGTGGTCTCCGCAGTCTCCTCTGATAAACAACATCACACCTTTTGAATACACTTAACTCGAGTCTCTAAGGCACCATCTATAAAGTACGCACGCAATGTTTTGACACCTAATCCCCATTCCTTGTTCCGTGATCAAAATATTGGTGTACGCAAAGCCCCAGAACCACCCCCCTCCTCCTCCCCCCAAGCGCCAACGCACTTTATGGGTAACGACTGTTGTTTAAAGCGAGCCACTTTCTCAACTTCGGGCGCATTATAACACGTACTGAGTGACAATGCACTCCTGTGTAAACAAATGACAAGCAAATATTGCGTCATCCAATGTCGTACCTTGCTGCATTCACCAGAACGTCAAACTGTCAAATCAGGCAGTTTACAAAGTTCCTGACAATTGTAGGCAGTTTGTAAACTGTCTGGTTCAGTCAGCCATTTAGTAAACTGCCTAATCGTTATGTCAAAATCGTTATGTCAACACCATTCCTCCTAAACAACAGCACGAAAGAGATAATTCCACATATATTTAAATTCTACCTGTTTCGGCAGGAGGTTGCGTCTCTACGGGCGGCTCTACTACGGCACCTGTGGCCTTGGCCTTGTTTGTTTTTGAAGTCACAGTCTGCGGCTGGTTCACAATACGCGAGAGCGTCTCCAGGGGCCGCAACGCCGCGTTCATTGTGTTGGCCATGTTGGGACTGGAGAGATCGAGGCTGTGTGGGATGCGTGCCAGATCGGTGACGAGGCCCTTCTTGAGCAGCAGCTTGACCATGTTATTCATGTTGTTGGTCTGCGGCGAATGCTTGAAGACAGAGCTGGATAGTGCACCGGGCGCCGAGCACGACTCCATGACGGTGCTGATGATGGCTGTGAGCGCCTGCACACGCGCGTGCTTCTCGCTGCTCTCCGGCACCGCCAGCGCTCGCTGTAGCGCCGTCTTGATCTCGCCCACGAGGCAGGACTGCGCCTCGGGGCTGTGGTTCGACGCCGCGATACTCGCGATGAGCACTTTGGATAGCGCCGGGCAGTCCTTGTCGCCAGCCTCCTGGCATTGTGGCAGCAAACTATCCAAGATAAAGGACAGTGCTGTGCATTCCTGAAAACAAGCACACCTTAATGACAAGGAAGATGGCTATCAGCTAAACCTCTGAAATCTGTCCACAAAATGGCTAGCCACAAATTTCTGTGCAGTGTGAATAAACATTCAGCAACTTAGAAATAAGGCAGCATTGAAATGATAACTCTGATCGACTCACACCGAATCAGTAGACGTAGAACAAAAATACTGATCAATATGTCACGCAATTTGATGGTACTTAACTTGTTGCTATGCTGCATACTTACTTGGTTGATGAGCTCTGACTGTCCGGCATGGTAACTATGCTGCGTTATCATAAGCGCACAGCCAGCGTAGGCTCGCACCAACTCAGCCAGCAGGCGTAAGACAGCAGACTTCGGCATAAGCGGCTGAGATTTTTTCTCTTCCTCCAGCTTGTCCTTGGCTTCCTTCTCCGCTGTGTCTTTACTGCTGGCGTCCTTGCTGTCCTGGGACGTCGTGGCCGGCGCTGAGTTGGTCGTGGGACTCTCTTCACTCGCGGCGGAACCTTGGCGCTGAGGAAACAACACGCAAACCAAAGCCGTAAACACGCGGGTCTAAAATGCTGGGGCGGATCTGTCAAATCAGCAGCTTTGGAAAGTGGCTGAAATGTTTCAGCGGAACTGTCAAACCTGATACTATTTAAACAAAAGACTGTTTTCAGGTACATCAATGTGCCGGTGACTGTTGTACATGATGACAGAAAGTGATTCCACCATCGCTAAGTAGCAACCTATCAAATTATTACAAATAACTGCCAAGAAAACTAAATACTAAGTAACCACAGTGAAAACAAATGATGACATTTTTAAAGAAAAACTGTTAGCTATTTTTCTTGAACACTGCGAAATATTTTACAGTCGGGACGTTAGTAAGATCTTCAAATTGGTTTTATGAAGTTAAAACTTAAGGTCTGAAAGATCAGATGAAAATTTTCAGATACTTTGTAAAGCCGCTAAAACAAAGCACAGCCGACACAGAGCACCATACTTAAATACTGTTTAAATCATGGCACTGATAACAACCGTAGTGAGGTAACCGCACGTGACATTCGTGGTGACAATGGCACGGTACACATATTCAGTATTGGAACAGGCTGTATAATGGTTTATTAGCGTCCCGGCTCCCGGCAAGCCATCCAGTCTCTCACCGGTTCAGCGTCCTGAATCTTATTCAGGAGGACGCCCGTAACCCACAGCAATATCTCCATGTCGCGGTGGCCCACTCCCCCCCCCCCAACCCCCTCCTCCATCTCTGCCACACTGGAACTCACCTGTACTGCGTCCTGGATTCTCTGCAGGCGGACGCCCGTAGCCCGCGCCAGGATCTCCATGTCGCGGTCGCCCTCCACGATCTCGTCCATGATCTCCTGCACGGCTACCTCCAGCCAATCCTTGCTTGTCTCCTTGCGCACGTGGTTCTTGGCCAGCACATTGAGCAGGTCCTGCATTGTGACCTTGACTTGCCCTTCGATGCACTGCGTGCTAGAGTGCCTGCACGCCATGCACTTGATGATCTGCACAGCGTTGGGGCCAGTCAGCCGGGCCTCGTCTTCATCTACAACGCACACGCAATGTTTAACTGACTCAACACTCACTTTTTTTTTACCGCAGAATTTTGCTTATTTACTTGGTAAAAAGTAGGATAAGACCTGACAAAGGCTGGTTCACTTTCCAGATTTGTAATAGCTTATTAATAACGATTTTAATTCACGACTATTTTAATTCATACATGTTTAAAGAACACACAAAATGCACAGCAAAATAAACATAACTATTGCTTTAACCACACAGTAACCCAAATCAGACCTTTCTTTGCAGGCGGTGGAAGAGCTATGCGAAGACAGGACCGTGCCACCTGTGAGAAGAGCTGCGGTTCCCGGCACGCGGCTGGACCTAGCACTCGTAGCACGTAGTGCATCTCTTTGGAGCCTATACTGCCGGTGGCTACGCCGCTAGACGAGGAGCCCTGACCCGTGGTCGACGAACGAATCATCTGCGTTGCACAAAAATAACCGAGTCACCTTCGTCAGCTCAACACACTTTTTCTAATCTACACTGTCTTAATGGGAGGATAACTGGGTATGCAGTAACTTGTTGACACTGGGTTAAAATATTACCTTTTCCATGGTTTGCTTCAGCGACGTCGACTCTTCCAGCACGTGTCTGAAGATGTGCGTGGCGAGTGACGTAAAACCTTGAAAACTGGATGCCTGCGTCAGACTTAGTATCAGGCGCGTGCCTCCCAGCTCGGCAAACATGCTGGCAAAATGATGGTCCCGCGTCAGGCGTAGTGACAGCCGCATACACGCGTGCAGGCTTTCTGGGTCTACTGGCTTGCCAATTAAACTTACACAAGACCTGCTCACAACAAAATGTCATATCATTATTATTAGTTTATTTACTTATTTATTTTTTTATATTAGACACGAAATGCAAGTATTATTCACGAATATTTCGTTTGAAACGTTTTTTACAATGTGCTGTACTGTTTTAACATAAAAATAAGCAAAAATTCTTACTTTTTCATTGTTTTACTTTATTTGCTATATTGGCTTATGTCCATTATTTTAGCTTCACTTTTCTTTTTCAATGTTTGATTTATTGATAATTTTATTGAGATGCACACATTACCGGATGATGGCGCCGATATTGTCAGGCCTCAGTGCACCAATTACAATTAATTCTCTGATCGACTCTTCCTTCTTGCTGTCATCCGTTTCCATCGTCGTCTCTTCTGTCAATCATAGCAATTAGACCGTTCTTCTAAACTTGATATAGATGAGAATCTGCGAATTCTTTACGGATTCAAGAATCGATGCAATATTTTTCCAAAATGACATGTCTTCAATTATCGAAGGCCGGCAGGAAACATGGAATATTCGAGAAATTGAAAATTGTAGTGCGTATGGTTACGGACATTGTTCATACTATATTACACTTACAGCTATGGATTTTCAGAATGTGTAGCAATTTTTCAACAGCTCAAATCAAAATGAGCACGGCAACTTTTTTGTTTAAATCGCCGCAATGGAACTTTTCAAAATACATTTGATAACTGAGCTCTGATATATTACCACTTTTTAGCGCATAAGCAACGCTATTTGACTAAAACACAGGTTAATGAACAAAACTGGAACAGTAAAGAAATCTTTGCCAGACTGAAAATGTTACACTGCTTATCTGTCTCAAATAAATCTCAAACGCTCTGATACTTTTGGTTTGACTCGTTCATTCTTGTGCTTATTTTTCTGAATAACCCATTTTTTATCTATTTCTTCAGCATTTGAAAGAATCTATGATCACCTTTGCTTTCGGCCGGTGTTTTGTTTTCGGCGGCGTCTGACTTTTGTGCGTCCGTCTGCTGGTCTGCAGCACTGGCTTTGTCCGGAGGTAGCTCCTTGGACGGCAACGACAACATGACCGCTCTCCTGTTTCCCGTTTCTTCATTCACCTATTTCAACAAGTTAACTGAATTAGTCACCGGCAAGTTACATGTTCGACTTCTCGAAACCAGTGAACATATTAATTAAAAAAAAAAAAACAAAAAAAAAAAAAAAAACACGGAAATTTCATTAAAAAAAATGCGTTCCGTACGACTGAAACTGAATCAGTTGTTTTAGGAATTCCTTTATTTTTCATACGGGTGAATTTCCAAATCTAGCCTTAGACCTAATTATGAGAACCCAGGGCTTACACTGCGTTCAGAAATTCCCCTTAACTGTTTACTCCGGCAACCAAACTTCCATTGTTGGAACAAGAACATCAGTGCTACTGACAAGCAACTTATTAGCTCCCAAGAGAGACCTAGAGGTAACTTTGCTTGGTGGAGAAAACCAAGTAAAAGGCAAACCTCGCCTCTGTGGGGACTAACCTGAACCATAGTTGAAAACGTAACAGTATATCTTCGTCTGCTTGCCGTGAATCTGGAACATAAAGTGAACAGAGTGAAGTGCGTGTGTAGGGTGAATGGTCAAGTCGTACACACGTCAAGGCGCACGCACATGTTTGTGGTCAAGACGCACCCATCAGCAGTCAAGTCGTACCCCCCCCACCCCCCCCCCCCCCAAAAAAAAAAAGAAAAAAAAATTACAAATGGTTACAACCTGACCACGTTAGTTTCAGTACGACTTGACCAACTGAGTACGACTTGATTGCGAGCTCATTAAATCTTAATAGATCGGTGCAAAGTGAACTGTTCGCGCACACCTCACTTGACGGTACAGTATGGGGTCAAGGTTTACAATCATCTGTTTTGTTTTTCATCCGCTGTTAATAATTTCATAAGAAGAGAACATTTGAATGTAGTTTGGCTTCTTTTTAAGCTTTCGCTTGAAAAATCAATAACTGGACAACCTCAAGTCTGAGAGCGCAAACGGTAAGAAAAGTGAGATGGAAGTGTTTACCTGACAGAGGACTCTCCCGCCACGAAAGCGTCGTCAATGGTCTTGTTGTTACTATTGCTGTAGACACACCACCGCCCAGTGCGGTCATCAAACCACTTCCATATGTGCGTCTTGCCCTGTGTAGAAAGGGTTACTGTATATATAGAGTCCACTTGGGAGCCAACTCAGCTTGTACGTCCATAATCAAATTTTTTTCCCAAAACAACCAGCTTCGCAAGTTCAAGTAATAGTATTTATCGGGTTTTCAATCAATGACGAAGGCTGCGGTGTTCATTCTAAGATGGGAGCTCAAACGTAGCACACGCACAGCAACTTCCAAAATATGAGTAAGAATTTAGCACTACCATAAACAAACATCTCCATGTTCACTTTTTGATTAATGCCCTGTTGTTATACATTTGACGGGCACATGACGGTCACTTGACCTTATCTACAACGCGTACCACAATCTTCTCGAGGTCAGCGCGCCTCTTGGACGCCGTCGCTATCTTCTCGTACAGATCGAGCATGAGCAGCAGCGGGGAGACCCACTTAGGCGTGGCTGCCTGCCGGGCACTGCCCAGGCACTGGCTGCCCGCGTCCAGCAGGCGCACCAGCAGGTCGAGGATGCCCTGCTCCTCCACGATCTTGGCAACCGGTAACTTCATCTCCTACAGTCACATTAATTACTTGTTATACTTTTTTCGAAGTTTTTTTTTACTGCCACAAACATTAAATTCCTTTTTTATTTTACATGTTTATTATATTTTACTTATTATTATTATTATTATTATTATTTATTTATTTATTTAGTTATTTTTTGGTTTACTTGTAATATTTTAGTTACTTATTTTACTTGTACTTTTATTTTACTTGTTTACTTCAACCTGCAGAAGAATTACATTCTACTAACGTTTATAAAATAACTCGGCCATCATAAAGTGATGACTTTATGCATGAGTAGAATGTTTCAATGTTAGTCTTTCACTTCTATTCAGACACCGCTAAGAACAGGCATCATTGGACCGTCTATTTAAACACATCTGGAGTACTTCACCTGCAGCAAGAGCGTGAGCAGATGGAGTCTGGTGGCTAGTTTCGCAGACTCGTCCATGCTTGATAGACCCGCTGCCCACTCGTGCACGCTTCGCTTATCCGCCGTCGTCAAGGGCGACGCCGCTTCGATCAGTTTCAGCGACTGTTCCGCTACCTTTATTTAATGAAGTCCTCACGTTAAAAAGCCTTTTTCCTCACCATCAAGATCTAATACCAAGATGTGGTTTTCTGCAGGATTTGTGTCAATTACAGCGCAATCGGGTAAACGTCAGTTAGAGCAAAAACTCACTCAACAGAGCAACACATGAGCCCAACCGATACTTTAAAAGGATTAAATAAATACACTTAAAGTAAACAAAAAATCCCTTTAACCACGTTTTTCGAAATTATATCGTATCAACTTTTCTTTTGTGTCAACTTCATTTCAATTACGGTCTTGCAAGCTTACAAGACATCAGAACCAGGCATTTTCTTATGCTAAACCCACAGCCTCACCTCTCCCAGCAGTGACGTGACGACGCCACCCCGCCACGACTCGCCGTTCCGTGATGTCACAACGGCCAGCAAATCACAGATGCGGTACACGGATTCCGGTATGGCGTCCACCAACTGCATGCAGCCTGCTCAACAACAGCGTGCGTGCGTGAATGCACAGTACCCGAGTATAAAGGGGGGGGGGATCGGATATATTGTTCCAGGGATAACTTAGGAATAAATTCAATATTTTACGGAATGGAGACTAAGTAACTAATTTTGCAATAGGTTTACAATTTCTGCATCTGACTGAGGATATGGCGCAAGACTTTAGTCAATATGGTAAATTCAAAAGCAAAACGATTAGAACAATAAAATTTAGATCATATAATAGCCGTTTGTGAAGAACAGACATTTTCTACTTCCCTACAGGTTTAATTTTAAAAGTCTTCAGAAGAACGTACCCGGGAACATGCTTAGGGTGAACTGGTCCAGTTCCTCCTTCGTCAGCGGATCTTCCTCCTTCTGGGTGTCGTCATCAGTCGGAGGCTCCTCTTTTTTCTCCTCCTTCGGCTTCGACGGGGTGGCCTAAAACAGGAAACGTACATTCGATCAAAAGTATTTGAATGGCAAGGGGGATATGTTGTTAAATACATAAAGATATCTACGCCTTCACTCGGATTCAATTACAGATGACTTGCACAACAGCGGCCCAATAAGTTGCCGTTTGTGTTAGTGAATGAAATACTTCGCGTGAAATGATGGCACTTAACCTCAGTTGCTTCTGAGATAAAATTCTAACGTATATTTTCGGATTTGTTAATATACCTGAAACCTTTGAAGTGATGACGATTTATTTAGTAAAACGGACTTTTGATACCGAATTAAGTGTTCATCCTCAAACAACGTACGACATTACCTCCTGTGTGGTCTGCCCAGTCATTGCGGCAAAGCTCTGTCCCAGGCTCATGGCAATAGCTCTCATCATCTGTTCCTCATCCTCGATCATGTCCATATCAAAGGGCGCAGGGACACCGCTGGCTGCGGGCGGGGGAGGCGGGTTAGGGTGGAGCAGCACGTATTCAGTGGCCTGCTCCAAGCTACTTGTGTGTGTTAGCGCTTCGATGCAAGCCTCGCGAGAAAAGCCCATGTCAATCAACTGCCATGCAGAAATAAACATGGTATAGTCACAACAGCGAATTCCAAATAAACGCCGTTTAGCCAGTCTTTACTTTGATGATGATGATGATGATGATGATTATTATTATTATTATTTAATGACTAAAATAAAGTTTATTTTTCTTAAGATGGTGCCGGGTGTGTGCTTTATGGCACGTTCACTGCAAGTAAAAGAGCGAAATCTTTGTAATTGGTTGAAACAACCCTATAAACCCTATAAACCCATGATTGGCAAACTTTCGGCACCCTAGAGTTTCAACAGAAAACACGAACAATGTCCACCCCAGACGCATATTGCCATTTCGCCATGCGCTAGGTGTAAGTCACACTTTTTCACGCTTTACTCAGCATTTGTTGCCATGCAGCATGGGAAACAACGACATCAAGTTGTTTTTGAGCGACCAAAATTCTGCGATTTAATTAGGCTCGCATCAAAGGTATCAGCATTTTCTAGTACGCCAATATTCGAATTGCCCAAGATGGAGTAGCAGGTTGAAGCGGCTACTGGAGAGCTCCGAAAATTGGCAAAGAAAAGGCTCCTGACAACTAAGACTGTAGAAGCACTCAAAAGGGACGACCTTTTACATGTGGACAGCCTCAACACCTTATTGAAAATGCTGCCTTAAAGGCCCTAAAACTAACATTAGCCCAGCAGCGTTTCCTTCAAGAAGTGGTAAACGAGGTGAAAGGCAACAATAACAGTGAGCTAAGCCTAACCATCCCATGGCGACGCGACACGTCGCGGCCCGACACACAGACAGAACCCTCCGTGACGCTGGCAAACTAACGCGCCGCGCATTGATAATGTGTTGATGGCAGCTTTTCAGCAGTCACTGAACAAGAAGTCGGGAACCAATAAACCTTTCTTCGTTCAGAACTTTTCCTTGGGGCCTGGAGTGAGGACCCAGTGCTGACTGTGTGGGGGAATACGAAACTGGTCTTCTAGAGCCTCGCGGCCAAGAAACCTCCAGGAGACGAGGTCACAGCAGCCCCTAATAGGGCACGGCCGCATACACGAAGTGCTCTCACGTTCGGACCAGCTCGAGTCATCTGAAACACGAAGCCGGTACAACCCGTACCCGGTGAAGTTCGCCGACATGTGCCAGCACTATCCATTTGCCCGCTGCATGAAATGCGACTAACGAATACAGGCAGCGGGTTCACGTCGGCGTCCTGCACTGTTGCGACGACTACTTGTTAGGTGTATTCATCTTAGCAGCCTGTTTTTACGGAGAACCAACCGCAAAGCTCGGCATCCCAAGACGCATCACCGCGAGGCACTACGGGCAGAGAGATATGCCGGAATTACTAGTCACAAGGGCTGCATCCTGACCCGCTGCAGATTTGCCCACGCTTCCAGCACTTGCTCGGAGAAACGCCCAGAATGTCTCCACCACCAATAGCATTGCCCTCCTCAAACTCACTTCCAGTCAAAACTGCCAGCAACTTTTAGTAAACTGTCAGGAAAAATAAGTAAGTTTTGATGGCTTTCCAACGGTTTAACACTGTATAGTAAACAGGGGCCAAACTCTATTCTGTGAGGCAGCTAACAGCCGTGATGCGGACAGCAAATTTAGGGCTTAAGTGGAGGCAGAATAAAGAGGGAACTGCAGTTAGGCCGCTATAGAATTGTGCAGTAGAAACCAATGATCGTGCCTCCAATCTCTGCGATTCCGAAGGATGAGCACAGCATACGACTAATCCCCGACTGCTGGCAACCTGACGGCGGATCACTCAGCAGTATCACTTCGCCCGACAGACACACCTTTACGTCCGTCGACGCAGCAGTAGCCTTGATGAGACAGGGATTCTACATGTGTACGGTGGAACCCACTTATCCCCACGTCAGCCTCCGCAATAATTTACGGGTCTGAAGTTCGACGGTGATTCGCACTACGTGTATATGATCCGACAAGAGCCTCCCGTTCGGGGGTTCCCTCAGCGTTAGGCTCTTCCACCGGATAAGCGTTTGCCGGATGCTCCATCCGCAGGAATCAAAGCCGTCATCTGTTATCTCTATGACTTACTCATAACGGTAGAAACGTACGAAGGCGCAATGAAAGCCATGGGATGCTTTCATTAGCTTTCATTAGCTCGTTTTCTCTAGCAGCTGAGAAAAGTGCATTTCTACCACCCAGTGCCTCACCTTCCTGAAAATTACGATAAACGCGCTGAACTGCTTTTCACTCCCACAGGACAAGCTACATGATGCTCGGAACTTAATTAACCGCTGGCTCACCAACCCCAGCAAAAAGGTTACGAAACGCAAGCTTCAGAGCTTACTCGGGTAAGCTCAACTGGGTCATTGGCGTCGTCCACGTCGTATTTTAGTCCTGAATGATGTCGCTACGCCGTATGCTTCACCCAGCGCTTACCAACAGCGATACGCGCCGCTGCCTCACAACGATCAGCATGGAGTTCCTTCAACAGTACGTGCAACCTCGTCATGGTAAATGGGTGCCTCGCATAACTCAAGAGTACATTAACATCAAGGAACTACTCGTCGTTTTCTTTTCCATCAAGCGATAGTCGCCGCTCCTCGAGTGAGACATAACCACCATCTTCACAGACAACACTGTGATTCTTGCCGGGTTGAACCGCTGTTCTACAAGAAACACGTTCGCCTCGAATATTTTGACCAATATTCTCGTGCTGTGAGCTCTCTCTAAGATTAAGCTGACCGCTTCGTATATCAGCAGCCGCCTGAACAATCTCGAGAATCTTTAGACTCAAACACGGTCCTTTCGCCCTCGCGCCCGTCACCTTTGCTGACTTACGCAATCATATGTTGCAGTATCCATGTCTTTGTGCTTCGGAGTGATCGGTCCCATGGAGATAATGGACCGCGAGACAGGCGGGTCAAGAAAACAACCAGTTACAGGGAAGCAAATATCCGCCTTTGCCAGCGTCATCCCTCCCCACTTAAGTGTTTTTTAGACAAACCTACAGAACTACATCGCTTTGGGTCGACTTTGTGCTTTTTGACACCTTTAGTGTCTATGCTTTGCAATATTTGTATTTTTATGTATTGTTCAATCGAGAAAAGAAGCAGCAGAAAAAGGTTTATCAAAAACATTCCTACTTGTATTCGAGTTCAACTGATCATATTTTGCCTGATTCTGTGTTAGAGACGCAATTAAGCTATTCAGACATCGTGGCTTGATAGAAAGAGCCGCTTAATAAAATCAAGTTTACTTTCGTTTAAAATGGTCGCGGGCACATGAATAATGGCACGTCCATTATCTGAGTAAAAGAGAGCGTAATCTTTCCTGCTTGTAACTGGTTGAAACAACTGGTTGATGTTGAACTATTTACTATCCTTAAGTGCCTACTTGTATTTTTATGCATTGTTTAATCGCGAAAATACAGTCCATCCAAAAAGTTACTGCTTAAATTATTCAGACATCGTAGCCGGAAGGGAGCAGCCGCTTGAGACTTGAAGTTTCATTATATTTATAATCTGATTTACATACTTCTGTTATTATTTTATTTTAGGGTTCACAATTGAGCCCCAACCGAACGGATCCCGACCGAAGACATCGAGCCGCGATCCGAAACTTCAGGCATTTCGGTTACTTTTTATCTCTTTTCAGTTTCCTCAAGAAAACTGCAGTGCATGTGCTCAGAAACAACACACATCTTGCTTGTGTTATTATGCGCTCTATCTTTCACTGCTTGAGGTAAAACAAACCATACTCCTTGCCACACTGGCGTTACGCACTATAAGGGAGGGGTGGAGGATGCAATTGGGGAGATGGAAACTGCGATTGGGCAATTGAGTGTGTGTGGTATAATGCGAAGGGATTAATCACTACCTTCCCAAGTAAAACACCCCTTGAAGTGTTGTGTCTCTATTTTTTTTTTTTTTTTTCGTATTCGTTTTACATTATGGTTACGATTGACAATTATTCAACGAAAAGGTTTGCAAATAAAGACAAATCACAGTTTGAAGAAAAGTGCCACTCATTCAAGTGACATTCAATTGTTCTTCATGAGACCGGACGGGTTTTCTTGAAATGAAAATGAAACGGATAAATGAAACTAATAATTCATGTTCTGAGACGGAAAACTATTACACCGGAGCACATGTCTGAAGATAGTTTGCCGGAGACATGATGAAGGGTGGGGAGTGGAGTTGTACTCCCGTCCAGGATACACGACAGAAAAAAATGCGAGCACCGAACTAAAAATTCAGGTAAACTTGCGAATCCTATTTTATTTATTTATTATGTTATTTTGGTCAGTAAGTTATTTTTATTATTTTACTTTTTTATTTATTCTACAGGAGTGTATAGAGACTTGGGACTTACAGATTGGAGATGCACTTGGTTGACTTGCGGCTCCTGTGGGCGGCTAGGAGGTACCACGGATGCGGCCGGCGCCGCGCTGCTCGATGCCACCGGAGCCGGGACCGACTCACTGGGCTTGCTCTCTTTGCTTTCTTTCTCCTTTTCTAACTTTTCCTGGCAAAAAAAAAAAAAATAAGATGAGAAAATAGGCAACTGATACAAATGCACTTCCGAAAAGTGTGACTAGCTATTAAAAAATATGCAGAACAAGATTTGATACAACGACAAAGAGGAAACGATTTCAGCTACAAAAAAATGGTGTTTTAGGCCTGTGATTGACCAATTATCACAGAAACGATGAACCATAGACAACTCGGTGGATAACATACGAACCTAATCTCAGAACTATCCAAACGGGAATTGCAGTATTTACTATCCACGTATCTATGCCAAAAAAGATCTAACTTCCATTAAATACCACATGTGTCATCTATGTAATGCGTTTTACTTACCGTTATCACAGACTGTCCTTTGATGATCTCGCAGAGAATAGCCAAAATCGACTCGGACATCCACCGCCCGAAAGTCTTCAGGGGCGCCCTGCCCCACAAGTACATGACCGCTTCAAATGCCATCTTATGTGTCGAGACTAGAAATTGAACGGGACTAAACGGGGTCAGACCAGAACCTGCCTTAGCAGTTATCGTGTGCGGCGACTCTAGAACGTTTTTAACATTCACCATTTTCTCCACAAGCAGCAGCCACGAGTCTAGGAATTCGCCCGTGCCATCGGGTAGATCTGGGTGTTCGAGTCCTTTCTCCAGTGGCGCTTTGCCACCTGCTGTCAGCGCCCAGCGGAATGTATCAAACATGGCGTCCATCCCGCCGCAGGACACAAACTTCTGCAGCATCAGATGGTACGGATACTTCTTCTCGTCGAATAACATCGGTGATATGAACCCCGTGGTACAGATGTAGAACGTTAGTCGCAGCTTGGGCACTGGCGTCCACTCCGGAGGCTCCCAATTCAGCCCGGACGCGAGCAGTCTCGTGACTGCCCCGGCCACGTGCCGCGCCGCCTGGGTGGGTGCTGTCGGCGCGGCGGTCAGCTGTGCCCTGCGCTGCCTGACGGGCGAACCTACACTGAGTTTCACCAATAACCCAAACAGTTCTGATAAGGCTTTGCCAAGTCGAGAAGTGGCGTTCAACAACGGCTTTATGTGCTTTAGCTTGGCTTGCATTTGCGGTGATAGTTTCTTGTCCTTTTTGCCCTCCTTCTCCCCTTCCTTGGCGCTCGCCGACGCGGCGTTCGTTTTGGCTGCGCCAGCATCCTGCGTTTCCATGGGCACGTGGCCACTGCCACCCGGGCTGTCATGCGTCGTGAGGGATTCCAATGCCACACGCACGCCGTTGCTGCCCGTCTCCTCGCCGACGTGGGCCACACCCATGTGCATCGCTTCCTTGTCGCTCTTCTCTCTTGCGTCTTCTTTCACTGGGTCAGAATCTTTCGGCAGTAATTTTTGCAGATCTTTTTCACCTGTTTTTTTTTTCGAAAGAGACGTAAGCTAATGACATTCCGTTACATTGTCGAGGTAATCAACTCGGGCCCCCATCCAGCCCAGTTAAGTCAAGTCGGCCTTCCTCTTTTTACGAACTCGGCCCTTCGCGAAAGTCATCTCGGCCCTCGTTATCAATTGGGCCATAAATTTATGTTATATCGTTTTCATGGTATTTTTAGCTCCAATTATATAACTCGAAATCTATTTATGGATAAAATAGTGCATGTGCTGAGTCTGACCATCCACATCTTTTGAAAATTATGTTTTCCACAAATTATCTATACAGGTATGTCCCATTCAACCTTTTTTTTATTACTGGTGGCCTGAAGGTAATCATAATGTAGAAACTCTATCAAAATGTAATAGCTGAGACCCTTCTTTGTCCCTTATCCAAGAGGTGAACATCAAACAAGCCTTAAATAACTGATTTTTCAAATCAGTTCATTTCAACACAGTAGCCAAATCATTGTATAGAAGAATTCTCTGAATATTACCAAACTGGCTATCAGCAGGAAGCACCTCCTCACTGCAGAACGCCAGCAGAATGGTACTCTCCCACACGAGTGATGTGTAGAGGCGGCTCAAGTTAGCCAGGACTTGCTGGCCCAGGTCTGACCCCCAGTGGTTCACCGACATGTTTCTGATGTCACTCTAAAACATCAAGTCACATGACATCCACCCAAATTTTCATGTAATTTTTCTTCTTTCATTTCTTTCATTGTTTCAATACACATATATGCACTGGTACAACAATAAACTGGTCAGCCATTTTACTTCGCTTTCATACTTCTTTACGATGTTTCTCCCAATACAAATAAGGAACCGATGCTGCCGGAACCAACTCACAACTACCAAAGCATTTTGACATTTTAAGCATTACTAATATTATCTTGTGTAGATAATCCTCACTATACCTGTCCCACTTTGCAGACATGTGTGAACATGGAGACGTAGGCGTGTGCCGCGGTCAGGCTGTGCAGCATGGGCGTGGCGACGGCGGTCAAGGTCGGGTCGTCGCACGAGCCTTGGGCGCTGGCCAGCTCGTGGAGCAGCACCGAGCCGCCCGGCGCGTCCACGAAGCGGTGCAGGCCATCGAGCGTTGACAATACGTTGTTTAGGCTTATTAGGCCTTGCTCCAGCACCTGCGGCTCGTGTGCAAGCGTCTGCAAAGAAGAATATGCCACGACGGCTCATCATTCACAAGTTTGCAGACATCAAGGCTAACGGCTTACAAAAATGGCAGGATACTCTTTACAACCTGGTTCTTTACTGAAATACTTAAATATGGACGATAAAGATACTCAAGTCGATCGCTCACTCAAATCTGTTTAACAAACCAACAATTATCTTTCAGGCTATTTGTTTACGTTTTATAAAATATGCAATTCCCATAAATAATTTAAGCGGTGCTTTCGTATGACTCCTACTTGCTGCTACACGCCACCTAACATAGCCGTGTATTAACGTACAAAAGAAACGTCTTTATTTGCCCGTTTCGGTGTCTTGACGTAATGTCACGTACTAGGATGGACTTGCAGACTGCAGACACCGCCTGGCATGACGGTGTTGTGGGGAATTCTATGGGCAGGTTGGGCATGCCCAGGATGGTCATGAGAGGTCGGAGGCCCTGCTGTGTGATGAACTCCCGGCAGTGGTCGTCCGTCGTGTTGTTGCTGAGGATCGCCTCCACGAACTTCATCTGCACGGGGTCACGTACGCTTTAGCATTTCTGTGGCTACTCGCATAGCTTGCTTTCAGTCAAAACTTAAGCTGCAATGTTTTTCAGCGCATAAAAAACCTCAGTATAGTTTAATTTTTTGCAGTGTAGCATTTCGACAACTTTCCATCTGAGCAAATCCATGGTAAATGATACGTGATCATATTTTATATTTGCCAAATACTCACGACATTTAGTACGTAATCCATCAGAGGTATCGGCTTTCTTTCTTCGGATGTTCCAGAACCTGCTTTTTCACCACTCCTGAAATTACCAGGCGCAACACAACGTAATTTAATGCATGAAAATTAGGGACTGCAACTGAGCCCCGAACGAACGGACAACGACCGAAGACATCCAATCTCGAACGGGTAACGAAACTTCATTAGACAGAAGTACATAGCAAGCTACGCTTTTAGCACAAACATACCACCATGTAACGCGTATCGTGTGACGTCATAGCAACCCCTCCCCTCCCCCCTTCCCCCGCCATCGGTAGGAGCTTACGTTTCATGTGACGCGGAGTTTTCCGTCGCGTTTTCCGCTGCTTTTGCCGCGCCCATGTCCTCGTCCTCTTCCTCCTCGTCCGAGGAATTGCCAGCGCCCGCCCCCTCCCTCGCGCCGCCCAGGTTGTTCAGTGACGTCATGAGGCGACCCCCGGCCTGTTCCACCGCCTTAGGCTGCAGTTTCTGGCAGATGAACTTCGGATCCGAGCCCATAGAACCAACCTCCTCCAACAACTTTTTCAAACAAAAAATGGTTATCTCATTATTATTATTTTTCAAAAATTGTATTCACAGCGTTATGAAAATGCGCGTTTTTAATATACCTCCGCAGTTAAAGAGGTTACCAGCATATAACGAAAACTTCGCATATGTATTTACCAGATGCACCAAACTCTTCAAACCATCTGACTTTTTTTGTTTTGCCTTAGCAGCAGTAATTCATCTCCACGGTTACATGCTGTGCTCGATACCACGACATCAAACCGAGACATCACAACTTTCCTTTACTCCTATTTACTTCCTCTTTAAATACGGCCCTGCATAACTGCACTCACACAGAATGCTTAGCAGTCACCACAATACCCTACACACCCATGTCCTGGACAGTGACCACCATACCTTGATAATGGCCTTGGTGGCCTCGGTCTTCAGTGACGGCTGATGTCGCATCAACTCGTCCATGGCGCTGCCGAGATTGCTCGCTGTGTCACCTAACCAGGACATCAATCAAACGTCACAATATTACCACTTGAAATTGCCGTACAATTTTTTAAATATTTTTAATAGCATTACCTTATAAAACACTCTTATCTGACTAGTTCACTTTACAATTTTAATGAATAATAAATTCCTTATCTATGAAAAGGTGCACTTTCCAATTGGGCATTTTTCAACCAGCCATTTTAGCTGCTGTCCAGCTGGCAATAGCGAGTTGGAGAATGGCTGGTTGGAAAATGTTCAGTTGGAAAGTGTGCCGGATTCCTTGTCGAAGCTCCGCGCGCTCGCTGCATGTGAATATCTCTTTCATGACTATCTTTTTTTGTTGGAAGATGTCTGTATACACCCACAGGACTCACCTGGCGGGTCGGAGCTACGCCTTCGTCTCATGGCAGGCAGGTAATCAGGTGATAACAGCACCTTAAACAGGCGCTCAAACGGCTTGCCTAAAAGATGTCACGGAGGAATATATTTAAAGGTTGTTCTATTCATGTGCAGACCAAAACCACAGGCAGAACCAGATATTTGCCGAAAGCCAGTGGCAGGCCTAAGTCACAGGTGCACGTTAAGAAGACTAGCTTTAGAATCCAGTTTTAGTAGCTTCTGGACAATGTGTCGATGGGAGGAGGGGTCACAATTAGCAGTTTCTCCTCCTTAAAACCAATTTTATGATGAAGCTCTGGTCCATAACATAAATTCCTACACGACTACATGAAAGAACATATACAAAACTTTAATCGATGTCACGTTTCAGGTTACATGACTCACGGCTTTTTCTTTAACATTTCAAAATTTCCCTATTAAGGTCTTCATAGAACAAAATAGAAAACAGGTAAAGACATGAAATTCCATGACTTCGTTCTCTCTCCTACCCCATTGTTAACCCACCATAACAACTTCAATTGAATTCAGGTTTTTGTTAGTCTTTTTAAATTCCAAATTGCAGCTTGTAGAAGAACGCTTATATCTTTCCTCTTTCTATTATTTCTTTTTTTTTTTTTCATTTTAAATTTGTTAAATAAAGCACCGCGACAGGGGAGGAAAAAGTCCCAAGGAACTAGAGACTGACACAGCCAGTTGTCACCAGCGTTGACAGAGAACGCTATAACGTACACTTACACTTAACGAAGGATTCGAGACCGCGCGCGTTCAGACAGAGAGAGCTGAACACGTTGGGTAGAGACGCCAGCACCTCTCTTGTGGCTGGCACCTGCAAATGCAACGCGCAACGTGACTGCAATTCACTTTAAAGTACTGTACGGCTCCCGGACAATATCGTGTATTAAAAAATATATAAATAAATAAATAACAGAGCAGAATAAAACATCAACGATGCGATGGATATTTGCTGTGTTTTTTTTTTTTTAATTTTTCCATGCTAACTGACCCCTTTTTCTCCTTCTTTACTTAAGCTTTTTTTTTTTCATTTTTCTTCATTTTTTCGCTTCTGAATTCCACCTCCCCCACCCCCATAGAGATGGTAATGAGGCAGGCTTTAGGGGCATCGTTGCTGCATTGCTTCACTCACATCCTTGACGAGGAGTGCCTGCAGCACGACGTCAGTGAGGCCATTGTCCTGTAGCGGGGACAGCAGCGACGGCTCTTGAAAGACGTAGACCGTCACCACGTCAGAAGCTGAAATACAGACAAAAGAGCAAATTGCACTACCGAGGAGGAATGCGCATCGCATGGCGACGAACCGATTTATTGTAATATTATATACGGACTTACCCCCCGATGTATTATTCAATGTGAATAAAATGCGTAGAAAAACGTGAAGCTGGGAAATAGAATTCGTTCAGCTGTAATCAGTTACCTCATTACTGAGGCCACAAAGCTATGTCACGAATCATGACGCAGAATCATTCAGGCGCGCTATTCATTGTGTGTTATTAAATACGAGACCTGCAAAAACTCGTGTATGTGGTCTCCCGTCTTAGCATCGAATATCGCTCGAAGTATTATGATATGGAAATTTCAAAGTTCTTACTTGATGAAACGGAGAGCTGACGTTTTTGTTTATTTGTTTTAGAATAATATGTTTTTTTCCTCAACTAATTTTAGGTCGACTGAATGATGGGTTCTTCAATGCTGCCTTTGGCATTCATTTCAAACCAACAAAATAACAACTGTTTGGTGTTATGCAACGGTAATAGTGATCGTGTAGTTAGAACTAGGACGCGGGCCAATCATGCAACCAATCTGGCTTTCTTTCTACCTTTTTTCGTGCTGTCGAATGCCGCCAAGCTGAGGGAAACCTTTTTTGTTTACGGTGAAATACATTTAATCTAGCTCCAACCATTTGCAAAATTTAACAATATGCCTATCATTCAAATGACTTAAGGTTTGTAAAATAATTCAATTAGTTATCACACAATATGTTTGGTTATACATAGGCCGTTCTATGCCGAAGCATATCATGCCACACTGAACAATAGCATCGTTCTAAATTGGCTATAAAACATCCTGCGTTTTTACAGAAAATGTCTTCTTGATACTTTCTCGTACAGCCAAAGAAAATGAAAGGCAATACATCATGTACAATTACAGCGACAAAACAAGTTATTTATGACGGTAGCAAACTCTTTTTTGTCTTTCAGAGATGTGTCTTTTCATGGCTAATTTCTACTTTTTCTCAGCCGTTTACTACGCAATTACTTTACACGTAATTGGCAGATTATTACCGTTTTACTTACCGAGAAGAAATAGTGAAGGCCCATAATATTCGGCATTGCTGATGACGTGTTTCAGAGAAGCCGGCAGAGACCCTTCCATTACTTGTGTAGGATAAAAACATACACTCTGTTTTGTCGATATACCAAGTATTTGTTTCGGTCGTCGTTGATTTTTTTATTAAGACAGCTGCCTTGTAAACGCTCAAATACGGCAAAAAAAAATGCTGAGCGCAAAGTGACACGTGACACTGTTAGCTTAAAGATAAATTAAATATTTCTGATAAACAAGGCAATACTGTTCTCCTTTACAATATCAGCCACACCCTTATTGAATATCTCTATATGTTTTCTATTTCTCTGGTGGCAAGCACGCAATACTTGCATCTAAAAAATTATTGTTTTGCTTTTTAGAGAAAATTCTGAATGCTTTAATCCTTGTTAACTTAAAATGAATTTGCTCAGTGACATGTATGTCGATGGAAACACTCACAATGCCTTATGCTGTCGGAGAACGCTGGGTCGGGGATGGCTTTCTTTAGGAAGTTGAGCATGGATTTTAAAAGGGCAGCACGCTGCGGGAAACACTGGGGATCTAAAATTAAAAAAAAAAAGAAGTCATCAATGTAATAAGACTAGTGCCTGTCCACAGTTAACCACATTTCTGCACCAGCGACGTTGAAGCGTAAGGTTTGTGGTCATCTTTCATGAGAATCTTCGCCTAAACGTCGTAATTTACATATATTAAAACTTCCACAGGAACCTCCCAAATTTGATAATAATAATAATAATAATAATAATAATAATAATAATAATAATAATAATAATAATAATAATAATAATGTAAAATGTACAGTGGCTCTGCATACTTCGTTCGAACGAACGATTATCTGCTGCCTGTGCAACAGAAATGGAACCAAGGTCGTTTCGCAGCGTCAGGCAAACCGCTTTGCATTGTGACACGACAGACAAGTGCCGATGGAACAGCGTGTCTTTGCCCCACTGATAAAAGGCTGAACATTGCAAAGTTCTTTTTAGTCTGCTGCTACATATGAAGCCATGTTATTAAACTTTTATGTTGTGGCATTTCCTCTTCTTTTTTTCTTCTTCTTGTTCTTAAACTGCTTGTCAGATTTATAAATATGCACTATTGATTGCTAACGCACTGTATGCATTTAGTAATCAGGTATTCAGAATTACGCATTCGTTAAAAAAATTCTAAACAAAAAAAAAACAAAAAAAACTATGTTTGGTAAGTGTGCAGCCACTTAAATAAGGGTTTGATGAAAGCTCTTTTATGTGTCAAGTTTAAGTTTTCCTAAAGCCCCACTCAAAATAATAGATGAAATTTTTTAAAGGCGGTATCATATTTTACCATAAATAAACCAATATAACTAATTCTACATATGGCAGACACATCTTTTACAAATGCAGTGCAACTTCTTTATACTGACAACTTTTGGGACCAGGCAATATTACAGGTATTCCCTAACGAAGGGTGACAGCCAGAACGAAGGGTGGATATGAGCCAAAGAGTTCGGCTGTAACAGTTTGTTCACATCTGGCCGGTTACCAAACTATGTACCAGGTAACACAAACCTGTCTTTCAATTACATTGATGTGACTGAAATAGTAAGAAAAGACTACAAAAATCACAAAGAAACGCAGGTGAAGTTGTGACCAGTTTAACTTGATTCTCACGGAAATTTTGCAATTTAATATTTATTTTCACAAACACCGTGTTAAAAACTTTAAATCAAATGCGTGAGAACACAATAATTGAAGTTCCCTTTCAGGCTTGTAACAATTAAATATCAGAAGCCGAAAGGTGAAAAGAATTAATGGCGAGGATTCTGCTTGTTTATCCATTCTTTTTTATTTTTTTAAATATTATTTATTATTGTATGTGGTTTGAAGGTACGGATTAACCCCACACGGTGTAGCAGCCCTCGCATATAGTTGTAAATACCCTACCAACAAGTTAGAAAAGGAAACATGACAACAGGAAGAGGTTGTGTGTCGCTGCGCTCAGTGAAGGGTGGAGGAGAGAGGCACCCTGTGCAATAAAGCGTGCAATGATGACTCACAGACAATAAAAACAGGCCAACACGACCACAAAACACATGTGTCGCATTATAGTCGTCTAGCGACAGGTTTCGGCTGGCGAGTGACTGAGTTTGAACATCAATATTCTTAACTTATTGATCACAAAATTGATTCTTCTGTTCGGTGCTGATTTTGTTGGAATACAGAAGCACGTCTCAGTTTCAAAAAGGAACTTCATCAACGTATGTGGTTTAATTTGCCGCAAAAATTGAAATAAATCGGGGATATATTGGAAGTCACAAGTGCATGTGAAAACGTGAAAGCAGTCAATTAGATTGAAATTTCGCTTAAAAATGGCTGGATTAAAAAACATTTTTACTTTGCTGGTGACTTTAACGGCTTTCAAGCCCTCCCATCAACAGTCTTCACGCGGATTTTTCATTTACCCAAATAACAATCCAAACCCACAATTTCGTAGATGTAACGAAATAAACAATTTCGCCTTCACTAGCATTCATTTTTTCGAGGAAGCAAACTCCTTGGGGTGTCAATGCGGCATCTCGATGCGGCAAGGCGACCAAATAACGGAGATGAGAATCCAGCAGGAACCCAGCCGTGGCTGGGTAACAACAGCCACTATTGCCATTGACAGCAGCGCGCCACAAACCATCGCAGTAAGCATGGATGACCAAACTGTCAGTTTTGATGGAACGGAGTACAACGCGCCTCTTGCACTACAAATAGGTAGGTTTGTTTTCAACACTTAAATCATTTTTCACATAAATTATCCTGCCGCTTCCTTAGGACAATAAATACTGGAAGAACCTGCATGTCCGGGGCCCTATAATGTCTTTAATTTCCAACATTTGAAAAAAAGGAACATCTCTATTCAAAGAAAGAGTAAACTAACCGTGAGGAACACTGTTCCTTATAATAAAATTTGGTGTGTTGTACTCCAGTTACAATCTATCCATAATCTGATCATAGCTCCGTCCATAAGCATTCCAGCAGCTTGCCCACCACGAATAAAAAGAATCGTGCGCATTCGTTTTCCTGCTACTTCCTTCCTGAATCTGGATTTATCACACTTGTTTCAGTGGGACCAACAGGTTACATGTATTTAACATGTCAGGATGGTGACCCCACAACAGCTGCTACAACTACAACAACGACCACCACCACCGAGCCTACCACAACGACCACTACCACCCAGCCTACAACGACCACTACCACCCAGCCTACAACGACCACTACCACCCAGCCTACAACTACCACTACCACCCAGCCCACCACAACGACCACAACCACGGCATCCACTGTTACAACAACAGAATCGACGACACCAAGTACAACCATGACAACGACACAACCGACCACTCCATCTACAGCCACTACTACACCAGCGACCACGCCTTCTTTAACCCCAAGACTGTCCACAACCATGGCTTCGGAATCCACAGTCACCGCCGCCACGACAACTACGCCGCTGCCACGCACAATTCCGCGAAGCGAAGCTCGATCAACGAGTACACAAACGCTGTCTCAACCTTCCACGCAACCTTCCACACAGTTGGCGAGCAGCACACCACTAGCGACATCCACAATGTCATCCACAGACGGGGCGGAAACAACGGCGCCCGTAGCCCAGTTGAGCAGCGATAGGGACAAAGACGACTCCACGCTGTTTTTCATTGTCATTGCTTTCGTCATTATTGGCGTTATTCTCATCCTCGCTATGGGACTCACCGCAGTGGTTGCTTGCAGACGATCGGAAGCAAAGAAAGCAAAGGACATAGATGATGAAGAACGTTACGACGTTATAGAGCACGATTATAATGCGGCGACGAACGGTTCCACCATACAGTCCACTAACGCTGGAGTCTTGGGTAGCGAGAACCCATCATATCGGCCTGACTTTGAGGCAAGCATCCTCGCAAAAGGCGGGGAGCAGCATTCAGTTGGGGATTCCGGCCATGGCGGAAGTGTCAACGAGGAACTAAACCGCGTTCATTTCTCCCGTGACGTTAGAGACTCGCCAAGTGCAAACCCCACAACGGAGAACTATTCTGTGGACGGCTATGACGAAAATCAGAACAATGCAGACAGGTATCAAACTACGGTCTATGACGAAAACGAAACAGAAGCCCCCTTAGCCCAACCCAGCCAACCCGAACCCGAATCTCCGAGTGACCAAATTGACTTCCCTGGCAATGACGTTGACTCTGGTAGCAACGAAGACCAAGATGCGTTTGCTATGGATGAAATTGAAGCAATTGCACAGGAACCCCAAGCCCCGACCCCTGATTCCTCAGGAGCCCTTGATATTGATGAGCCCCAAAGTTCCCCTGAAGCTGAACCACAGCTATCGCCCGAAGATGGACCCATATCTCCATCTGCTGAGGCCTATAATAACGAGTTCCACTTCCCTGCCTCGGAAATTCATGAGGAAGAGCGGTCGTCCCCAGCTCCTTACCTTGAACCCGTCAGCGACGCCCATACTGAGCAATCACGTGCAACATCTGATTATGAAACCCCACTTCCCATTGATCCGTCGCGCGTGTCCACGGACGATGAAAACGGTGAAACCTTCCAGCCAATGGAAGCTCCTATCCCACATGCTCCCACTCCGCCAATGTCATTCTCGGAAGAAGAAGGAGCCAGTGCCCCAGATGAGGATGCGAGTTCCACCGAAGCAGGGTCACGTAGCCCTCCCCCACCCCCTCCTCCCCCTCCAATCCCCAACTTCTGAATATGCAGAAACCGCTCTATTTAAATGTTACTGACTGATGATAAAAGTAGTAACTCTAGTTCAAACCACATCCTTGGTCAAAGCCTACCCAGTTTCTTGTGCTAATTGAGCCTAATTTTATTGCTAAGGGGAGAAACATAGTATTCTTAAGCATTTATATCTGCTTGCGATATTATACTTGCTATTTAAAAAAAAGCTGCTATTAATGTCTGATTGCTGTGATGATAATTATGCGTGTGTTTTCAAAATATTAAGGTTTTTTTTAGTATGTGCTGTTTACGCTTTACTGCAAAAATGTATAAACATATAACACCGATCTCATAACTGCGCTGATATAACTGAAAATTAAATTATGCACCAAGCCACCAAAGCTGTTGTGAAACTTAACATCGGGCAGTCAAAAAAAAAAAATCACAGTGTCTCTATCACTGGTGGGGAAGATTTGTGGGAATGGCCTTGAACGGATCGCGATATGGCTCTTATTTCTATACTTGCAGAATCACTGAGAGCGGGGACAGTGCTGTAGAGTTGGAGACCGTTCAAAATCCCATATTTGAAAGTAACTCCGCATGGTAGGATGGCCTGCGACTTTCTTGTGGTCTTCCATACATATCAAAACTATGTAGAAGCCGTCCATTACTAATGTACGAGTAGTGGCGGGGGATTTGAGGTAATATCATCCCTTGCTGTTCCAGAATTTGCAATATTAGGTCAGGACAGGGGAAGAGGATTTCTTAATGTTCTATATAGTGGTGTTCCAAATGTTTTGAAAAGAATGGGTTGTTAATACAAACGAGCTTCATAAGAGACATCTCGGAAATCCATGGTGCTGCGCAACCGCATGTTTATATATACGAGATACAACCAACTCTAAAACTACCAGCGTGTGTTCTGGGAGTGGTAGCTTGTGACTAATTTACGCATACAGACCCATCCCTAATATTGTTATTTTACATGGGCCGGGTTTTCTAAATATCGCCCACATCACCTGTTGACACATGTGTATCATGCTTATGATCTTACATGACTGAATCTGTATTAATTATTTCAAATGATTGCCTGTTGTCCAATTTACATAGCATAAATAAGTGCTGTGCATGCAACGCGGGATGTTTGTCAATGGTATTTCCTCACTCTTTAAAACTTGTAATTGTCAACCTTCCTCCTCTTTTAAATAGCGGGTGACTGTGTCATGCTTGCCCATTGTGCAAATATCTTCTGCGGTATTTTCGATTGATTCAATCAAATAGAAAATGAAACGTTTTAAAATTAAACTAGGATCTCATTTTAAAAATTACAATCGTTCACATGCCCCAAACGCTTAATGTGCTGATGACTAATGGAAAAACAGTCAATTTTAACACTCTAGTAAAAAAACGCAAACCGTAAAAAACATCAGAAAACTTCCGAGTTGGAAATCGCTCATGAAACACGGCCCTTTTTTACACGTTTTACACACGTTGAATAACAAAGGGCGTTTAAACAACTGGTTAATGACGTCACATTCTGACAGGCAATGTAGCTGAATGGACAATGTTACGTAAACATATGTGGATATTTCTGACAAAATCTACAATGAATGTGAAAATATCAATTAGTGCTAAGGTAATTCCCACTGGATTCAGGCATTTGTGACTTTGAAGAACAAGGATATGAAAAACAATGACTATGTGAACAACGGGCTATGAAGCTGTGAAGGGTAACGATCACGGTATTGCAGTGTGAAGGGTAAGGAGTATGAATGGCGATTGTTGTTCACAAAAATTCACAAGTGCCAGAAATCCAGAGCTCCATCTCATGACGTACTTCTTTGCGCTTTTCATTTGAATATCGATGTACTTTTGTATAGCTCATCTTGTGTATCCCAATATCCAGGTGCCGATCTGGTGCAGGTGCTATGGGGTTGTACCCCCAACCCCACCACCACCCCCTCCACCAACGACTTATAAGGCGAGAGACTTGTAAAAAAAATCACAAAAATTATGCCAACACGTGACTCATCCACCCTTATTAGTACATGGCTGGGTCGGCACCTGATATTACAAATTTTATATGGTCATAACAAGGTAAAAAATATACTAACAGACAGTGAACTCCTTATACCACGTGCTTTGGGGTGTCTGAAAAAACTTTTTGCTGAGGGTGTAAAGCCCGAATAAAGCTTTCAAACGCAGCCTCCGTTCGCGAAATATCTCTTGAGCTCCCGCGATTTTTCTCTTTTAGCATGGAAAGTGCACAAGTTAAAAACGGCATTTCTGTAGTTAACAATTTTCAACAACCATTGGTATTGAAATGCATAATGAGATGAAATTTTTTAAATTTGTATCGTTTCTTGTCTTGACTTATATAGTTTTGTGTTTAAATTTTGATATTATTATGCAAATAATTAAAAACTGAATTGGTCTAGCTATCTTCTTGTATTTAGTATTATTATCATAAGTGATTTCTTAAGTAGTATTTTTCTAAGATTGCCACAAAGGCGTTAACAAACTCACTCAGTGGTACATTGGGAATTTAAACTGCAGATCGAACGCTTGGAATACGTTTCTTTAGCCGTTTCTAAAAGGCATTAGTTTCACTAGACTCCAGGAAGAACCATTATGGAATACTGGTTCATACATAAAACACGATGATGTTAGGGTATCCAAATGTATTCTGTTTCATGTTTCACAGTGGTCAACAGAAACTGAATATTGAATTAGAACAGATTTTATTTGAGCACTAAACATTTTGCAAATTTAGTCCGTATTCCATTTTGTATACATTAAATAATATGATGATTGAAAATATTAGCTTATCTGTGATTCAGAAATTGCAAATAAACGCTATAAATCTCTTTTGTGTCGATTATTTAAACTCCGTCGCCCCCAACATTGGGAGATAAAAAGGTGAATTCGTTGATCCTTGGAGCGTTTTTCTCAAATATTAACCTACTTACTGAAATCTGCAACTCTGGAGAAACTTTATTCAATAATGTAAATGCAGTTCTGCAGCAATGCACAGCAAAAAATCATATATGAAAAAACGGTTTACAAGTAAATGGCTGCGTTATCGGGTGAGGCTGACAAACAAAAACCGCGGTTCTGCATTTCCTTCTGTTTATGTGAGAGCCTTTTAAATAGAATAATAATAGTGGACAAAACTCCATTTCTTAACTAAGTGAACGAGTGATACGGGTTTAGGGAAGTATTTTTAACATTACTGGTACGCTTACAAAGAGGTCCGATTGATCCAAGGAATATCTAAACAAAGTCTGAAGTCATTAGGACTTTCCGTTTTCGAGATATCTTGCAAACAAGATCTTGTTAAAATATACGTATTTTATGTAATGCCGTCATATGCCGTATTGTTCGTTCTACTCGAGAAAAAGCTTGATCGATCCTTCGGACCTACCAAGCAACAAACCCACCAAGTTTGAATTTTCTCCGACGTTCAGCAGTTGAGAAATTTGGCACACAAGATTTTTACCTAATGACGTCATACACTTTCGTTAATAAAGTAACACGTCTCAAAAGTTGATAGCACCGTCCCACATAAAGGAATAAAAGGACCAAGTCTGAAATTGATTCGACTTTTCGTTTTCCAGATATTTGGCACACAAACTTTTGTTAACAATAGACTGACAAACACACGTACACACACCGCACAGACACTATTTGTCTAGCCTCGATCGGGGAGACAATAATTATTACTGTACAAGCGTGCGCACCTGTGGTACAATTCTACGAGGTACTGCATGGTGTAAACTGCTGCCTAGCAACGCCTAGCCAGAATGACAGGCTCGTTAATGGAGATTTTGTTACAGAAGAGCCTCTGGTGTATCAAACTGGTGCCGTGATCTGCAATTTGCACTTTGCTAGATGGATAGTTTTTCCCGGGGCGGCGGGAGGGGGGGGGGGGGGTAAACTGAAACAGCATTTTGCCTATTTGGTTATCTCTGAAATGATTTAAGTTGCATCCTGAATTGAATAGAAGCATATTTAATACACCGATTCTTTCTTCACAACCTATAAATATGCAAAATGTCTGAAGAATTGATATCCAGTGGCTGTGTTCACAAAAGTTAACTGTGCAGTTAACTGATCCCGTTAACTGCTCCGTTAGCCACCAGAGCAGCTGAAAGTAACTTAATACATTTAACCCATTTCACAAAGGATAATCCACTCGAAACCGTTCGCGTGACACAACTAGGTTTACCAATTTTCGTCTCTGGGAGTACAGTTAACTGCACAGTAAAAACGTTTGTGAATACCGGGGCAGGAAGTCATGGAATATTTGGAGGAAAGTCAGAAAATTGCGTTTTAGGGGATGGTTCGCGCTTCTATATGCTTTTCTATGCACAGGAACAAACCATTACCACAAAACTTTAAAATATTCGCCTTGATGGGGAGATAAGGGGGGGGGGGTGAGGAGGCAAGAAAATGCAAAATGCATGTGACAAAACGAGGGCAATTTAATTACGTATCTTTACAAAAGAGTTCAATGACATCCTCGATAGCTTGTTGCATGCAGCGAAACACACAACATTATTACAAACGCTAATCATGTTCCACTTCACTCTTTTTATGACTAAGCTTCCTAGTTTTACGGCTGTCAAGTTAAAAATAACTTCAACAACACTTAAGAAATATTTCAATACGAGCTGTGTTGTATCAAGACTGGAAATCCACCTACTTAGAAATGACAACTAAGTCACTTGCTTCCGCGGGAACTGGTCACTTTGTACCCTTGCCATTTCGTAACCTATCACTTCGAACCCTTGCGAAAAACGATTCCTTCATTTTTTAACCACTTCGCACCGTTGCGAAAGACACAAGGTGCATACAGCTTCAACAGTTTTTACAACCCAAATGGGTAACCCTGGATGAGTCTGAAGGATTATGCTTTGTCCATGGGTCACACTTTAATGGTGGATTTGTTGCCAACGACTTCAAAATAACTTTACCGGTAACCTAGCCACATGCAAATCAGGCCATGTAGTTTCGAGTATGTTGTAATCATGTTTTTGTTACAACCAACACTGATTTCGTAGCAGCTGAAACATCGGCAGCCTTCAAAAGAGTGCCACAAAGAGAGATTTCTAGACGTTTCGGCCCAAAACCATTTCGGCCCACAGACGTTTCGGCCCGGTCCGAAATGGCAGACCTTTTCGGCCCAAGACGTTTCGGCCCACATTTGAACTGCCACGACATTTCGGCCCACTTTCTTCCCCTCTAGACTTTTCAGCCCAGTTTGCCAAGACTTTTTGGGCCTAAGTTATTACTTAGAAAGGGTTAATGATTGACGGCTCGTGTATTCATAAGTTATTTCAAGACAACTGTGAAATTTTATTCTTCTAACCAACTCCAGCGTCTGATGACTTTCAACAAAATTATTTGCTGATCATCTCTGGTGTGTCTTGGATTGTTTTTCTATTGCAATTCCAAGTGCATTTCATACACCTACTCTGGTATTTGATGGATTAATAGTTAATTAACTGACCGATTGTTGTGTGTGATGTGCTTTTCTTTGATTACAGTTTCTAATTCCTGAATTCTAATCATCTGCAGAGAATTATGAGCTGATTTACCGACTTCATGCGGCGTGTGATGAATTGTTTTGTTGATTGCACTTCGTAAATTCAAATCCACACACAATTAATCAGATGATTCTCGACTTGATGTGCAGGTTAAATATGGGTTTGTCCGTTGAAACAGAATTTTTGTGTGCGACAAACTGCACTTCCAATGACTTTGAAATTATGCATTAATTGAATATCTGACACAAAATCAAAACGATTTGTATAATGATAGTTTTTTTAGCCGAAACGTCCTGGGCTGAGAAGTCTTGGGAAAAGTGGGCCGAAACGTCTTGGGCCGAATCGTCTATAGGAGTGGGCCGAAATGGTTTTGGGCCGAAATGTCTTGCTTGCCAAAGAGACGTGCCACGCCCTCAGAATGAACCTTCCGAGCAATAGGCGTTGTAATAGGCTGAGCCATGATTTCTTTATTCAAGCAAAGATATAAACAAGAACATCATTTACTTGTATAAATGTGCACTTACATTTTCCATTAGGCAGTCTGACAAGGTCCTTGGCGCTGTGATCTACAGTGGTTGAGGTAGAAGCGCCCTCATTCACAGCAGCCAGCACATCGGTTTCCATGGCGCCGGCATGGCTCTCGGCGTCGCTAGGTGACGCCAGCGAGCCACTGGCTATGGCTTCGGAAGTGTTAGACGTCGTCTCCATGGTTGCCATGCTGGTTTCCATGGTTGAGAGTGACGCGGGCGGCGAAGCGGGGGTGTCGGGTTTGTTCTCAAGGCTCTGTTGATGTGCAGTCACGTCAATCACATAGGGCTGTTCCTTCCTACATATATTCACCTCGTGCTGCAAAACGAACAATTTCATAAAACAGTCAATAAACAAGCTAAATATAAACGATAGCTTCCCTCTGACCCTCTCAAGCCTAATCCTCTTAACATCAGGACTCAGTAATGTGCGAATTATGGAAACACTGCCAATGCGGCTTATACAACATTAATTTTACCAATTTTGTCCTATATTTTTAGCATTAAGTTACCATATTTACAAAAATGTTGAATGGATAACCATAAGCATTTTCAAGCACTTGCCTCCAGTCTGTTAATGAAGGTGCTAAGGCCGCTGTGAGTTTGGAATGCTTGCATATCAAGATTGGTAATTAGGTCCACTACTCTCACTGCCCGCGTGACAAACTGCAATGAACAATCCAATAAGCACGCACAATACAAGTAAAATCTTTCAACTGTGTCATTATATTCTGCTCCCGCACTTCGAGAATTCAAGCGTAATAAATTCGAGCGGAGCATTCTGGTTTATATTTATGCGTCTATAGAAAAGCAAACACAGCCCCTTTGATAAATCAAAACAATAAGATGACCGCAGGACGGCCATATTGTATTACGAACTGAAATGTTGAAGTCATTGGAAACGAATGTGTGACAGCGTTAAATATGTGCGCGTGGGTCGCAACCCAATTTATGCCTCACGAGTGAACGAGTGAACGCAAGTAAGACGGGAGAGACTCACTGTGATGTGTTCTTGGCCCTCATCAAACCAGTTGACCACTCGCAGCAGAGATTCCATCATGCCACAGGACACCAGAGCCTCGCCCCCTACACACAAACGCACACTTTTATAAGGTTTGCAATACTATGAAGAGAAAACTCATATTGTAACTTCAGAGCGTTAAATGAATCCAGCCAAGTGGACAATAAATTTATAGGAGCATAATACATGCAGATACTTGCAAATACGCAACATGCACATGAGCAGATTCGGTACTAGATTATATAACCTTAATATTCAACCAATTTGGTCTCCGCACATACATTAAAATCCTCTGAAACTATCCACGGTCCAGAGGAGTTGTTATTAATCAAAATCACATCGCAAATGTTGAATGTCAGCTCGACCAATGAAAACCCAGCACTCAATTCGACCAAGTTTTAAGTTTCAAATTAACACTTACCACTCTCGTAGCTGGCCAGGTGATAGAGGAAAGAGAAGAGTGACGTCACAAACGGTTGAGGAAATGGTTCAAGACCAGCGTCTGCAAAGAACATGAAACTGATCAAAGGCACGAATACTGGCAAGAATGTGTTACTGGTTTTTTTTTTTTCTTTGAAAAGTGAAGTCGGGGGAATATCAAGTTGTAAACGTAAATTCTTGACAAAATCTCCAGAAACTTTTGATATTGTCCGAAGTTTCCAAAATCTCTGGCACGCTATAAACACAAACAAGTAGGTCAGTGAAACTAACTATGTCCCCAGCCGACGTACAATCCCAGTGTTTGATTTTGCTATGGATCACAACCCTTACACAATTCGTATCATATTCAGGAATACATCATACCAAACAATTTCTCGTTAATTTTAAATTCCAACTTCTCCCAATGCTTACGTTTATGTATCAGTTTATATTTAGTTGTACTTTTGTTCGTTCCTGAGGCGTTATTTCATCGTCGATATCTCTTTTAATAGCGGTACATTTGGTCTGCTTCAGCCCTAGATTCGTGCTCTCTTTTTTTCGCGATACTTTTCAAGGGTACGTTATTGTTACTCTTTTTCTTTGTTGATATAAGCAATCATTCATGACGGAAAAGCTCCATAATTTGTAGTAATATCTTGGAATTCTTCTTTTAATTCATAAGGGAAGAGAGTGATATGTTTCCAGTTAATGATGTTTAGAAAACGCTGGCGATGAAGATGCTGTTCCAACCGAACTGTTCGTGGGTCAATATCACTAATAAGCAGGAGTGCATTTCCTGCTGCAAAGAAACCACAGTCCGCGGAAGCAACGTGGAACTACCTCTAGCTGAGCCACCTTCCTTAGACCGACATTCAAATCCATTTTACTTGAGAGATTCAAGTACTGTAGGATTGCGAAAAGTTTTGAGGTTCAGCTGAGCTACCTTCCTTGGTGGCTCATTAGTGGCGACATGGCTCATTTATAATACCGAACATTGTTGGTTCCAACACTACTCAACCCATACTACCTATATGTAAAATATTTCGCCAATCGATCAATATCGATTAACAAGTGTTGGCTTGACGGTGTTAACAGACTCACTCAAGTGCTCAAAGACTGAGTAAATTTTTAAGGTCCAGCTGAGCCAATGTCCTCGGGCCGACGTGGCTCATTTACAATACCAACTCTTGTTAGGACCCATACTACCTATGTGTAAAATATTTCGCCAATCGATCAAGAAATGTAGGCTTGAATGTGTTAACAAACTCACTCAAGAGCTCAAGGACTGGAACTTTTTAAGTCCAGCTGGGTCGATGTCGTTGGGCCGACCTAGCTCATTTACAATACTAACCCTTGTTAGCACCCACACCACCTATATGTAAAATATTTCGCTAATCGATCAAGAAATGTAGGCTTGAGTGCGTAAGCAAAAAGTGTCGACAGACAGACAGACGCGAAAACTATAGTTCCCTCAAGCCGTGTTACGCGGCGGCGGGAGACTAATTAATATGGGAGGCATGCCGTTGTTAATTTTTTTTAAATGAATATACATTTTTTCAGTTATATTTACACAGGAGACAAAATACAACTGGAAGCACATCTTTTTTTTTAGATGTCTGTCTATAAGGTAAGAGCTTCAGGTTACATTTTTAGTCTTGCAAATTAATAAACAATATGTTACTATGACGGCAATGTACCTGTCATGTGTTCTATGCAGGTCCTGACGAGCACAGGAAGGAAGCCGTGATAGGAGGCCGCACCCGTGGCATCCACGATGCTTTGTAACCTACACAAACACATCATGGGTTACCGACTACGCGGTCCAACAGGGCACCGGTGTATTTTTAAACAAAGCCATTTTATATTCGGATATGCGAAAACAAATAAGGCCACTTGGTAATTAAGAACGCAACAATGTCGTTAAGAAAACTCTGACGAAAGATATTATCAGTTTTCATGAAGAAAATTCCAACCCATCGGATCTTGTCCAGATAACTAAGTCACCAGCTGTTACGTCAAGCACAAAGATGAGAGAGGAACCAAAATAAAGACACATGGAATTTCATGTTTGCTTGAAGATAAATATTTGTTAAATTATGCAAAAACTCAAACTTGTACACAAAACCTAATCCCACAACACACAAATATGCTAAAAATATTACTTTGGGTTCCTGTCTAGGTGTATCACTGATGTTAACGTTTTCAATGCAGCTGCTTTTATTTCCTGTTAAAAAAAGACAGGTTATTGAGATACATAGTGTGCGCAGAAAGTTTACTTCCCATTTTACTTGTCGTTAAAGGGGAAACGTGTTCTTTTCTCACTTCTATACAGCCACTGGTTAACACTCAGAAACGAACTTTCTACACAAGCCGTTTTCCAACATAATCACCATCAAATGTGCGCAGGAAATGAGGCTTTTCCAGTCCATGTTTTTACATTAAGATAGGATTTCAATTTTTTTTCACACAAATCGACTTTTTTTATTGTCTTCCATACACTCTTATCATCTTTTAATTAAAAAAAAAACATATTTCATGTTCTGTTTGTTTAAACGAGGCTGCCTTTGCTCGTGTCTTCTATAAATACATGTGTTCTAATACAACGGCACAACCTCGATATCACAAGACTGCGACCAAGAAGATATGTCGTCATAACCGATATGTGGTCACAGTGGCAGTATTAAACTGTTAAAAGTTTCTGTTGATCCAGATAATTCGTCAGTTGTCAGTAGCAGACCGTTACATCCGTTATCATCATGGAGAGGTTCTACTGTATGAAGTCTACCACTTACCACAAGACCGTCGCTTTTAATTTCGAGGATGTCGACAAGTTCTTCGATGAAGCCGCTGTAGAGTAATGAGTTGACATTGTCCGCCATCGAACTCGAATAAACTGGTGTGTTAAAACAAACGGCGGAATTAATGAAACATTGAAACCTGCGCCTGCATAGTTGTGAATTTGTATCTTCATTAACACTGTACAAGATACACCGCATTACCTTAGAGATGCATCACATAAATTCCGAGAAAAAATGACACCTACTTGGGCAGCTGGCAAAACGCAGATCACCCTGAAATTTATGTTCTGTTTTTCCTATTTTTCTATTAAAATACAAGATTAAAGGAAATATATATATATATAAAAAATTGCAACTCCGGTGTGGGTCAAAACGGTCATTTGTTTTCAATCCCCAAGCTGAGTTTTATCAATGGACATTCAATCAACTCAAACTTGAGCGCCAACGCAGTCTACTAATCATAACACATACTTTATTCCCAACTTCGTAACTAAAATTGACACTTATAGAAATGAATAGTTAATTATTTTTTAGTAAAAAATAGATTATTTACATACCTAAAATTGAAATGGCCTGCAGCCTGGCTTGAACACACTGCACTCGTTTTTCATGATTAGAGAAAGCCTTTGCCAGCCGGATGTGAGTAAACAAAAGTATCTGAAAACAACATTTAAATGGAATTTAACCTCATGCTTTTTGATATAATGTCTTGAAAATACATTCCACAACTGTGGTTTTCAGTTTTGGAACATAAAACATTAACGCATCAACTGTTACCTTTTTATCCTCAGGAACGCTGTATACGGACAGAAGGTCCTCCATAATATGACTAGCCAGTCTGGGAACCGTGTCCAGGCTCTCCATATGAATACTGCTTAGTACATTCGCCACGCTCTACAACATTAACAAATTCGGGGAAAAAAGCTTCATTTTATAAATCTGAACCATAGCCTTTTTTTGAATGCATGCATTGTTCATTGCAGTAAAGTAATCATAAATCAATAAACGACCTTGGTTGATAAAATAAGAAGTTGCGAGTTTTACACAGCAACTGCCACTGCCAGACTCAGTACTTTGAATTCCAAGCACCTACACCTACTTTCAGTTCTCTAATAAAGCGAACGAGGAACAGAAATTCTTTATATCATTTTCACAACTCACCTTTTTCGCTGATTTTTCTTCTTTTTGTTCAGCGTAAAATTCAAAATGCAACGTGGTCGCGCTGCTTGGATACGACTGATAATGTAAACAATAACATTAGTTTAATTATATACATTTATTCAAACTTAAGAGACGTATTTCTCTCCGTTATTTTAACTGACTACTGAAACCTGTTTTAATTCTGCACTTTTAAACTTAACCAATATTTTACACAAAATACCAATACCAACAAACTGGTATTTCAAACAATACAAGTAACGAATTGAAATGACTTGAAATATATATTCTTACACTGTAGGAAAGATCTTGACAGCATTCTGCCAAACCGAATCCGTTTTCTTTTCCACCCCAGCTCTAAAAACACAGATTATTTTATTTTACACCTTTTAAAAAAAAAACGACTATCCTTTATGACGAGAAAGCGCAGTTGAGAAATCTCAAAAAAAAAAAATCCCTGTTATATCTACAAACACAATATATGCGAATTTGAACATGTACACGTTTCCCTCACCGAGAACGCCCTCATCTAGAGTCCTCACTTCGTAATTTCCACGATAATCCACATTTTGGTTCTGCAGGATGTGTAAGTGGACAAGAAAACATCCTTGTTGTCCCCACACAGACGCAGATTTTTTAATTTGTACAAAAATGACCTCTGGTTATTTCAGTATTCGATCTGTTCTCACTAACTGAAAACATTTCAATGGCTTTCAATGCCCTAACCAGGAGACTTTGTCCCGTAATTTCTATGATAATTTTCCGTTTTCCGCCTTACCTCTGCAAGATGTGTAAGCCTTACAACAAGTGCTTGCTTTCTATCCGGGTTAAGACGTGTGATGAAATTGGATCTTTTGCTGCAATAACACAAAATAACAGGAATTGTTTAATCGACTGAAGTACCACCCACTGCATCCAGAGGCACAAGATCAGCAGCAAATTAAAACCAAATTCGATATATAGCACTGTGTTTTGCCTCAACAGTCACTCGTTCTTCTTCAGTTATCTTTTCAGATACCCAATAGGTCATTTCAAATGACGTTTTCAATGAACTTGCCTTTACTTCGCACATATCATCTTACCCGTACCTGAATACATAGAGGAGATTGAGTACACCGAGTACCACGGTCATATCGCTGGATGACATGAGCATGGTCAGGTGCTCCATCGAGCTATACAGATGTCGCGTGAAGCTGTGCTCTATCAGCAAAGCCGTGAACTGCAGCACTTGCAGAACCAGCGCCTTCCGGGCCTCGTTGCCGGGCAGGTCGCATGGCAACGCCCACTGGTTGTCGCTCTCCTTCTTACAAGATACCTCCAAAATGTCGTCGAACAGATCCAAAATGTCTGCCCAGTGGTACAGTTCGCACTGTGAACACGAAGAGTGCAATACTGGTTATGCAAGTTCTGTGAACAAACCGGGCTACTATACAACGGCCATTTTTTTTTGTCAGTTTATGACTTTATATAGTACATCAGGCAATAATGAACACGACACTGTACGACTTCCAGGCGCTAAAACAAAATACAACGCAAAAACCGTGACAAGCAAACCTTTCCATAATTCCAGGTCTTCACTTGTTGGAGCTGACTAAGTAGTTCATCTTGGTTGTTTCCACAGGACTTTAGACGTTCTATTAAAGCTTTGCACTCTGTCGGCTGAAAGACAATTAAAACAAAAATATGCTGTCGACTTTCCCTTTTTTTTTTTTGTCTTCTTTCAATAACAATAATTCCAATAAAACTGATGCTTTTTGGACAAATTCTGCGCTTGTACAGTACCTTGCAAAAATTCTCTGATTCAGTCTCTAACTATGCCCATGAAAACGATCAAGTCAGTGAAAATTCAAACTGGGACACCTGCGAGAATGGCACTTACGTGGGAAGTGGCATGAATGGCACTACTTCAGGCATTAGATAGTAACAGGAATGACGCACTTCAGGCAGTGACTTAAATGGCACTACTGTTGGCAGTGGCGTGAACAGTACCAATGCCAGCAGTGATATGAATGGCACTACCGCAGCGCGTGACGTGAATGGCATTACTCCAGGCAGTTACCCGAATGCCTTTTTGCTATACTTACCACTTCTGATGTGCCTTTCTTTATCTTGTTTCGATCAATTTTCATTGTGGCTTTACCTCAGTTACTCATCTTTTACCTAAAAAAAAACACACAATATGAATGAATTTTTTCAATACATAAATTAACCATAAAAGCTGATTTCATTGTTTACCCTCAACAACCCTCAACCCCACAAAAAATGATCCCTCATCCAAACTGCACGATAGCTTCGGCATAGGACTAGCATAAAGCATAAAACCGCTGTATAACGGGGCAGGATATGCTGCTACACCGAGGAGAGAGGGTCCGAGAGAGCTGGAAAACTTGGCCCCACGCCAGCTCCGGCCGAAAAAAATCACGAAACCCGAACCGAAAATTTCAGCAAACAGAAAGGCTTCCCAGCGGCTCTTGAAAATTTTAAGGGTTTTTTAGGGGTTCCACTTTCAAAAATAGTTTCAGGGTTGTTATCGGCCGGGGGACGGATATAGTTTTAACTCTCTCCGTCTGTCTGACTGTCTATCCGTCTGTCTGTGCACTTCCAGTCTCACGCGCCTAGACCATTTATTAGTTGATGGATTCGTTTAAAATATTACCCAGGGGTGGTTCCAACCCTTGTGCAGTGCAGTGATCAGGAATTTTGGAAGCACGACAGAACTCAACAAAACGGTAAATTGTTAAAAAATTACTTTCAAATTTTGCCCAAACCCCGGCGGATTCATGCTTCTCGTTTTTAAGGGTTTCAGTGTTATTCTGGTAAAGTTTTGGGTCGACTTGAAAAAATGATTCCATGACCAAAGGATGGCATAAGTATTACGTTTACTAGTAACTTCTTTTAAATAACGCATAAATATGAAGTTTACTAGTAACTTCTTTTAAATACCGCCAAAAAAGAAACAAAAAATTATTAGTAACTACGGTTGATTTCTGCCCTATTTCTGCTACGCTTTTCTTTTCATTTATTCAGTTATCATTCTTTTTGACCTTTTCACGTTTTTGGTCGGTTTCTCCTCGGAAATAACTGGAGCTTGGAAACTGAAACTTCGCACACTAAGTCGACCATAAATCTTGATTATGGTGAAAAATTATGACGTCATAATCACCGTCATGTAGTTTTTAAGCTAAATACGTAACAGTTTACATACGTATATGCGTATATACAGATTAGGAACGCCCCCCACCCCAATCGATGTTGCTAGACAAGCCAGACAAAGTCGGCAGGTCTAAAAAGGCGAAGGTCCTTTTTTCTTCAAACAACGTTTAACAAAACATAAATTATAAAAAAAATCTCAGCATCGAACAAGGTTGTTAATGTGGTATATAGTTACAACCGCTAAACAAAATTTCAAGACAACAAGGCTGTGTACTAGCATCACTCAAGATTGCAATCCAAAAACGGTTATCGCTAAAAAGTACGGTAAAATCCTGCTATTAAGGACAGTAACTGTCTGGCAGATTCTGTCCCTAATTCTGTTACTAAAATGTGGTGGTCGCTAAATTTTTTTACGTACTGTTACTGCATGCACATGTTTGTTGTTTTTTATTTATATACACAATTATCATACACATACCAGGGAGTGTAATTTAGAGCATATATCTGTAACAAACTTGACTACGTTTCGAGGAGTACGTCTATCCCCCGTGGGGGATATGGTGTGTGTAAGGCTGTTGCGTGTTGACAACGCAAAATTTAAAAGTGGAAGGATAGGTAGAGGTAGTGTCTAACATTTAAACGAATCAATCCATCAACCAGTAGACGCGTGAGACTGTCTTAGGTACGCTAAGTACAGCGCCAATTTTCAAAAGTCCGCCATTTTGTCAATTTTTTCCCAATCCGGAAAATTCTTGGTCACTGCACTGCGGAAGGGTCCAGAGAAGGCGTGTACAAATTTGAAACGAATCTGTCTATTAATGTGGCCTGTAGATGCGTGAGACTGCCGTATATACGCTAAGTCCAGTGCCAATTTTCAAAAGTCCGCCATTTTGTCATTTTTTTTACGATCCGAAAAATTCTTGGTCACTGCACTGCGGAAGGGTCCAGAGAAGCCGTGTACAAAATTTGAAACGAATCCATATACTAATGTGGCCTGTAGGCGCGTGAGACTGCCGTTTATACGCTAAGTCCAGTGCCGATTTTCAAAAGTCCGCTATTTTGTCAATTTTTTCCGATCCGGAAAATTCTTGGTCACTGCACTGCGGAAGGGTCCAGAGAAGCCGTGTACAAAATTTGAAACGAATCTATATATTAATGTGGCCTGTAGGCGCGTGAGACTGAAGCGTGACAGACGGACAGACCGAAAGGTTCAAAACTATATCCCTCCGTTTCACGGGGGATAATTTACAACAATATATCCAGATGTAAGTCCACAAACTACTGACGATATATCTACAGTTTCTCAAGTCTATTTACAACATACATTATTTACAATAATGTTCTCAAACTAAAACCACATACGTCTGGTCAATATAGCACGTTTTACATTGTTTTTACGATTTTTCTACGACACAAAAAAGCGGTTAATTGCTGAACCTTGTTCAGTGCCATCAACAATTGTTTTTGTGTGTACGATATGACAATTGTAACTAGAGCAGTGTGCACAGCCACATATTCCCCACAGGCCCCCCATCAGTTAAACACGGCCATCAATAGTCAAGAGCTAAAATTTTTTAAGTCCAGTTGGTGCATTTTCCTTGGACGAATCTGACCCATTTACAATACCGATCTGTGTTTATTCCCATAGATGCTCCATACCAAGTTTCATTAAAATCCTTGCAGCAGTGTAAGGTTATCGTGTTAACAAGCTGTTGATGACAGACCGACAGACATACAGACTGACACATGGTCGATCGCATATATTCCCCACCTGTGGGGAATAAATTAACGGCGCTGCACAAACATTGTTTTGACTCCGAAGTACAAATCTACTCAGAAGACAAAGGGTTAAAGAGGCATGCTTTGTGTTTCAAGCAGATCAGTGTTGTTTGTAGTACGTGCGAAGTTGGGACTTCTTTTTTTGTCCTTAATAGAGGGGTTACTCTCAATGCATCGTGGACTTAACGGGCTCGAAAATGTGTCCTTTATTCTGAATTGCGGGGTTTCCTTAACAGAGGGGTTCAGAATATACAGAAATTTATGGGATTTTAAAAGAGACTGACAAAAAGTGTCCCTAATAGCGGGGTTTTCTTATCCAGGGTTTTACTGTAACAGCCGCATAATTACTGATATTTGCTACCTTAAATAACTAGAGCGGCCAATGCACAAAAAACATAACTGTACAGGCTTATATCATACACGTTCAATCGACACCTATTTAATTTCTTGTTTTTTGTTGTTGTTTTTTTTGTTTTTTTGTTTTTTTTTTGTTTTTTTTTTTAAACAAAAACAATTGTCTCCCCGATTAAATCCATAACTCACCAATAGCCATTTTTTATTTTTATTTTTACTGAAATAAAATATTCATTTCTGTACACAAAATCATAATTCAATGTCAAAATTTCAAAAATAAACAAACCAGAGCGGCCAATGATCACCAACAAGAGTTATCTGAACAGTTAAAAAAACTTTCATTAGCCAGCCTATGCCTTTTTCGTTCTGGTAAATAAAAACAAATTTTTCCTCCCACAGCCCTTTCACAAAATTTTGTTTGACCACGTTTGTACTATTTTCAGCATAAAAAGTTCAAAACTATATCCCTCCGTTCCACGAGGAATAATAAGACCCTTTACCTCATATAAATATAACAGACGCGCACAGAAGTCGGGTTGCGTATCACGTTATCCAATTTTTGAAGGGGGTGGGGGGGTGGGGTACTAACTTGACTTGTGGGTATCTCTATCCTCCTTTTTCTACAAATTCAGATTCAGGTGTTTTATCTGGGTCTAGAAGGTGGTCACTACAGACAGGTTTATGGTACTCCTTTTTATCTGGGTCTTGAAGGTGGTCACTAAAGAGGTTTTACTGTACGTCTTTTTTGCACTAACATGTATGATCCACCGGATAACTCTAATTGAGCTATCGATTTTTTTTTTGACAATTTTACCGTAATAGCTGGGTAGGTAGTAATACCTGCTACCTGCACTTACTTACAGTGCGGCTATTTCCCAGGCGACAGTTATAATTTTACAAAAAAAAATTTTTTCGCCAATTTTTTGTTTTGTTTTTGTAATCACCAAAAAAAAAAAAGGTATAGCCAGGTGGGCAAGTATACCCCCTACCTTCCATTTCCGCCAATTTTCGCGAACTCCAAAAATAAATAAATAAATAAAAAAATAAACAAATAAATAACAAAAACAGTAATAGCCAAGTAGATACTTATGTCCTACCATTTGCTCCAATCGGATGTGCAGTCTATTAAAAATTGCGCTGTTTTGCAACAGGCTATATTGTACATCAACTTTTATTAAATATTTGTACAGTAAATAAATCAATTTTACTGCCATTAGTTGAAAAATACAGGGCTTCGTAGCTCTGACAGCGATATACAAGGTGAGAAACTTAAAATGTGTGCTTTTAATGTTGAAAATAATTTTTGCACTAGGTCATCCAGGTTTATTTGCAAACTAAATCCCGCACCATTCACCATGACTTTCTAATCATAAGTTACGATAATCTTCTGCAGCTACCAGACCAGTCTGTAATTTAACCAATAAATATGTGCTGTTCCAATTTGAAAGTTATTTGCCTCGTATACGGGGCAACTTAAGGAAGAGCTGACTCGGAGATAGGTTTCTACCAAGCTCCAAGAGGTGGTCCGCTATTGAGGTTCGGCGTAAAGAGATATAAACCTAATCACTATTTGGGCGTTCAGAATAAAATCCGCAAAAATTCTGCTTGTCTAATACAAATTAACCGGGTAAAAAATTAACGAAATGATACAGACTTCGCCTAAATGTCAAATTTCTTTTGCACCAAAGAGCAATCGTGTTTTTAACAACATGTAAGTGCTTAAAAAATTATAAAAAGGTTTTAACAAATAGTTTTAATTTTCAATTTCTTTTACGTTCCGAGTATGAGCTGTTTTTGGTACCGTACGTATATTTCTTCTATTATTTCTTTCATTTTTTGCCCGGTTCCCTCGCAATCGAAATCAAATATTGGTATGTATTTTATTCGTAATACCTAAAGTGTGGTTCGGCTTATACCATGTTATTTAAGTCAGAGCTGACTCGGAGCTGGGTTACTTTTCTGAAAACTCGGAGCTGGTTTTCTTCCATCGCTCTGCGCCGACACTGCTTTGCCACATTTATAAGTAAAGCATAGCAACATAAGTTTTTGGTAACATTAACTAAAATAAACCACCACCAACTTCAGAAAAGGAAATAGAAGCGAGGCTAAGGATACGGCACGAAGTCGGCTGAGCAGACGATTTTATTTGCTAACTGGGTGAATTGGTAACCACGCCAGCGTTTAGGGATCACGCATTCAAGACTTAATCGTGCGATTGTTTTAAAAAAAATAAACAGTGTGTTTGCTTCCAGTTAAAGCAGATGGGTAAAAACAATGTCTTATACGGGGTGTTAGTCAGCATTCTTTATGCGCGGTTCTCGAACCTTGCTGAAACGGCCATGTTTTCACCTCGTTTTGTGGAGAGCCGCACAACATACGTGAAACTGGGAAGTCATGCCTGCTCGTTCGTTGATTCCTGTCAATAACCAATACGATTAGAACTTCAAAGTTTTTTTTCCACATGTTTCATATTATACTTACTGAAAGCACATGTTACGGGTGTGGCAAAGACATTTTATGTTTCCTATGCTGCTATGATATATAGTTATATGCTGCTATGATAAAAAAAATCGGTAAGGATTATTAATTAAGTACCGCGGAAAGCACATACAGAACCAATATTTTTAGAGTATAAACTGCTGAAATTTACAGATATTGTTAAGTTATACACTTGTTGCATTATGTATAAAGCAAAACATCAACTTTTATCTGAACGAATTCTTAGACATTTTCAATTTAATAGATGGAGCACAAGACAAGGTGGAGATTTTATGTAAGATATAAGAGGCCAATTTAAAAGGCTTTTGTGTCTCTATAATTGGTGTGAATTTGTGGAATAATTTAGATTTGTGTGTAAAAATGCAAAAAAGTTCTGAGCTTTTCAAACGGGTGTATAAAATTCATTTGATAAATATATACAAGTGATTTGTCGTAGTGTAGTTTTTATATATATATATATAGCGTATAAAACATAGCATGTGGTTTTGTTTTGATGTGTATTTGTTTTCTGTAAGTAAAGTATGCAATAGTAAGGTCATTGTATCATGAAATTGCACTTAGGTTGTTAACTACAAACTTTAAACTTTATATATCTGAAAACTAAAAAATTGCAAACAAAAATATACACACATGATTTAGCCTCTTTCATATTTTTAGATTCTCAGAAAACGTAAATAAAGCCTACTATAGCATTAAAGTAAACTTTATAGAAAACAGCAACTTAAGCATGTCTTCAACAAAATTTTATAAATACATCAGAAATAATTTACAAGGAAAAATCACAAACAAAGAAATTTGCTTTGGAATTTTACGTTATTGGATTTTTGGGGTTTTGAAGACAACTTCCAGAAGGCTCGAAGTTCCATTTGAACTCAGTAAAAGAAAATCTCAGTGCCAACTAAGTCGAACAAATCTTGGCTTTAAAGTGTTGCAATTAAAGATAATATGCAGTGGTATGACATCGAGCTATATGTTTTAAAGCTCGTACTAAAAGAAAATAGCAGTGTAACATCTTAATGAAGTAATATTATACAAGTAAGTGGAGTTTATGTTTTTGAATTTAGGAATAGTTGTGCAAATATAAAGTTATAAACAAAGGTACATTTTTGCCCTCTATTACTGATGCAATCGACCCTCCCATTCCCAGAATGCGAAAAAAATGTATTATCTCTGAAAATGCAAGTTTTTGGATACTCATTTGCATGAAAAATAGAAGCACTTCCAGCCAGAATGTTCAACGCTATACAATGCAATACAAATGAATACCCAAGAAAAAAAGCGTCGCTGAGTGTAATTTAGTTATCCCCACACGGTATCAGCAAATCAAAACCATGGTTTTCAATTGCCACAGGAGCTAAGGAAAGCTACCAATTCTAAATGCTCGCCCACTAAAAGCTGACTGACAACCAGCGGGGATGGTAGAGGGAATGGCACTCCAAGTGATTCTTTCTACGTTTACGTATGCGTGTAAGTATTTTTTTCAAAGAAAGTTGTATTAAGAAATTAAATACTTCGCTTTTATGTTCTAAAATAACTGGAAACAGGCTCCGAAGACATAGCCAATGGTAACTAACACTTGATTGAAGGTGTAACAGGTGTGCTGTTACGTGATACCAGACACATCTATGCACTAAGTGACATGAAATTAAAACCCCAGTTACATAAACTTCTTTTCATTCCAAAGCAATGAATTGGTATATAGCACCGACAACACATCGAATCCATCGAGCCCTATTTTTCTGGCAAAAGTAGACAAACTAATATAAAGCAGTCTGTGACAACAACTTCGATAGAAAACTAGGTCGTTGCATTGAGGGCCATGCCAACAACAGCTCTCGTCCTGATAAGTTCCATGCTGCTACACTAACACGTAACGTATCACGCTTTATTGTACTCCCTTTTCAAAACCTGCCGCTCTTTCTTTTCTCGGCTGTCAACTGCAAGAACATTTTGCAAGGAACAGATGGCAAATCTGCAGACGATTCTGCCTAATCATTCAATTTATTGAGACTATTGGTGACCTTTCATCAGGTGAGATTTCATTTTAACCTTTCTTTCAAATGTCTTGCAAATTCATACTTGGAAATAAATTTGTGTGTCATCACAACGGCCTAACGAACATAATTCAAGTTTTTCGCCTCTGCAATATTGTTACTTCAAAAGTTATTAAACAAGGAGGTAATGAGTCGCATTTAAGACTCAGGTGGAACTGATATGACGATTTTGCTGAAGGTACCAGCGGCTTTTGAAATAATGTGATTTACTGTTTAAGACCTATCCATTATACCTTTGGGATGGGATGAACCCTCGTAATCCCAAACTCACCTTCGACTGCAATCGAACAGACCGATATGAGAATTTGTGATTTGACTGGTTGTTAGCTTGATCTACCGACTCCGTAAAGACATGATCTGTGCCAAGCCTTGCTGTGTTTACTGGTTCTTCCCTCTTTAAAGGCTGAGAATAACAGATGCCAGTTTAGCCATACGGTCCATTTACTTTATCGTTGTCAACATCAACAATCTATGGTTCATTCAATTGTGATGGGTCTGGATTAGATAGAAATGCCGGAGATAAGTGTAATAATTTGGAGTCAGCTACTGAGACGTGCGCAAGTTCCGCCTTCGGTGGCAAAGCTTGTGACCCCCTATCCCTGCATGGAATCATCTGTCAACTTTGTATTGATGGTTGGCCTGAGTGGCCAGCAACTGTTCTTGTTCTTCTAGCACAGCAACTTCACTTGCAGGTGGTAGAGGAGACGCTGTCAATGTTATTTGGTTTATTTTAATAGCTTCCGTGGCCGTGTGGATTAGTCTAAACATAAAGCCAATTTCATCCTTGAAGAAGTAGTCTGAAGAGGTTGATGAACTTTTAGCGTCACCGAAGACATTTGCCAGGTAAATAAATGAGAACAGAACTCCAATTATTTAGAAACAGGATGTGTTCTGGAAGACACTGATCAAAGAAAATTCTAGAATGTTTAATAAAGGTATCCCATATAAAACTATAGCAGCGTGATAAATATAAGCTGTGAATGGCAAATTGATTTCTTAAGTTTTAATGTTTAATGTAAGAAATAAAACATTATTTGCGATACTGTTAAATAAGTGACATATCTCAGAAAGACAAGGTAGTATCTTCAAAGAAATATAAAAATTTCCACACTGTCATTGATATAATTTTTTAAAGTACAACTACCCAAAATGCGGCATGCTGCATCAATTTTATGAATAAAATATTGTGGGTACTGGATAGAGAAGCAGTATTCGAAAAGTAAATTTGCACGGTTTAATTCGCACATTATCAACAAGAATGAACAATTTTAAACTAAACCTCAAAGGTTTTAAATAAATAAATATAGCTGTGCATAATTTACTACAGTTAAAAATACATTTCACAGATAATCATTACAATATCAATACAATGTCAACACGCGTTTTAATGCATAGCATTGAAACATCTATATTCTGTAACCAACCCGTTAAGAGTCCTTGTAGAAACCAGAAGGAGAAGACTAGAAGCTCAAATCTTATTCTATTGTCAGTCTTGTACTTCAAATATTTTCACTAACATGCTTTCTGTGAGCAACAGTTACTTTCAATTATTCATATCAAAAATCTGAAAAAATATCCATAAAAAACACAAACACTAATCCAAAAATGATTTTTCCTAACAATAGCTTCACAATAGCTTCTACATTTTTTGCTTCACCCGTTTTTTATTAAGTTCTTTACTAATAGACTTTATAGATTTTCCTTTTATACAAGTTCTTATCTAACTGCTTATAATTTATAATTTTTACAAACAAAATGATCCATTATATCATTCTAGAAGCTTCAAAGTGGTTCAGGGTGTTAGAAGCAGCTCTTTATGAAATCTGAAGCATTGTAACCTGCATGCTAACCACTTCTAAATTAGGAATTTTAGTTACCCAAGCAACAACCACAACAACAGCAGAATATCTATATTTAAGTATTTTACATAATATTTTTAATTTCTACTGTATAAAAAGACTGAGTCTGAGTTTTCTTTTGAATGCCTTTACACACATATCGGCAGACATCCATGAGTAGCGACAGTTACAGGATTAAATAAAAAGATATGGCCAAAACACATTTTTTCACAAAGTTTCCTTTTGTTTGATCTTTCTGCCATACATATGCAGCCTGTTGTGATTTTACTCATTTAATATTTTTAAGCAACAAATATAATTTGTCTTAATAAAATTTAAGGATTTAATTGGCAGCACAAATCGATTTCTGAAACATTATAAATATCATTTAAGTAAATCATTAAGAGCTTTGATGAAGCCTTTGTAGCAATCAAAACCAGTCTACAGTATTACCTAAATTGCTTGTTTAGGCTATTTTTTAACATGACCAAACACTGCGCCTTTCATTAGCACAACAGTTAAATATGTTTTCTTCAATGCAACAAAGAATGATCTTTTTTACTTGATGCTGTATGTTCTAACCGTTTCAGTGAATGCTTTAGAAAGAATATACTTATTATGTATGTGATTGTCAAACCTTTATAAAGCCCTCAAAAGAAATTTTGCAGTAAGTAAGTTTTACACACAGGTAAAATCTCTTAAAATCATTAATTTTTATTTAATTTTTTGTTCCAAATTTTTATCAATAAATTTCCTTACAAATTAAAAATTTATACTATTTGACTTAGAAATACCTCATATATGGTCGAAAACTGAACATGACTTGCATTAAAGAAACTAATTGAAAGATGCTTTATTTTAGATCCGTGGATAATGAAGTAGTTTTATTAAGCATTTTTTATACCAAGACATGGTTATTTTGTAAGTTATTAGGATTCTTAAGCAAAGGAGACTTAAATACACCGTTTTGGTTAAATTAAAAAAGCCGTTTTTTCTTGTTGTATTTTCTTTCTGTGTACTTTGCCACTAGGTGTAATTATAGACCCCATTTAGTTTATTGTCTCGACCACTTCGTTGCTTTTCTTCTGTACACTGGTGTCGAAAATATTATCTGTCTGCATATCGTATTTATCGTGACAGTCTTGCCCCATTATAAACATTCAGCGTAATCCAGCTCAAAGAATACGTAGACATGCTGATGCTCAATAGTATATAGAGGGTTGACTAATTAAAATCAGCAGCCAAAAATTATTTTCGAAAAATGCAACAGCCCCTTTGATCATGTGAAAATGTCTTAAAATCGCATATCAAAAAGTATGCAAGATGAGCAGTATGTGATAGATGTCAAAAAGAAAACTGTCAACTATCTTAACCACAGGATGAGAACGGCAGTATGTAAGTTGCAGTATTTTGCTGCTTTGAGCAATAATGCTTGGCAAAAAGCCTTTGCTTCGTTTACATTTTACTAAAGCAGTATTGTAAAGTTTATTACCACAGTAACAATGCGTTAACACGTAGTCATTTTAATTTAAACCTTTAAGTAGTTTAATGCTGGTATGTTTATATAAACCGTGAGGACTGGGTTCAGCTTACTAATGCAAAACACATCCCAAAGTAATATCTCGCGTTGTTATTATCTATTATCTGCTATCATCTCACAATTTTCAAAGGCTTAGAGGGCAAGCAGTCCTTATTTACTTATAATTACACAAATGGCTAGAAATAGCGTCAAATTTTTGTATGAACACCTATACAGTTTCAATACAGACAAACCTCGCGAACTGAATCTCGACATTATGAGGTTAAGATCAAAGGTCATGTGACCTATGCAGCGAAATGCGTTAGAGAAAGACTGATCATTATCTCAAAAATGGCTAGAGACAGAGCAATTTTTTAGTTTATTTTCGATCCTTTTGGCCTAAAAGTCATGACTTTGATTATTTCAGGCATAGTCAAGTTCAAAAATCAAAAGTTGACAATTATCTCGAAAACGGCCAGAGATAACGACCTGATTCAAGAAAAAAAACCAAAAGCTGATAATTATCTCGAAACTTCACTTTGACCAGATATTCTCTCCTTCTACCATGGCAACTGGGTGCCACTTTACTACAGTGTACCGAAATTCTGTCTAGTTTAAACTGTATTCTATTCAAAGCACACTGATGTTGTGACTATCACCATCAGGCATTAAAGCATTCTAATTCGAAGATCCAGACGTACATTCAAGACGATTATTCGACACTCTTGATACTGGTTGCTAGGCATTGGTGAACTTTGATGGAGAAATTCTTTAATTTTGTCCCTAAGAGGTGGTGACTTGTTCTCTTTATGTTTTTTTAAGCAAGGCCGAGCATTAAGTCCAAAATGATAAAATCTATGCCATTTCTAGGTGAAAATAGAACAGATTCTGGCGCACCATTAGAATTTGTTTTGCATAACGCTTCTCCCGATTATTAGATGAGAAACAAAATAGGATGTAATCATGTCAAAGGTGTAGTTTATTGTGACCAGGATTCCCTTGCATGTTATAGATGTATGATGATGTTCTGGACAAGTGGTTCGTTGTCCAAGGATCATGGTCCGTGTATGAACTCAGAATTATGGAAAAGATTAGCCACTAGACCACGGTGTAACAAGCATTAGCTTCTATTGAAGATACCGCACAGAGTTGCTAATGTTTGTGTAATTATTAATTCAGTTATCTAAAATGGAAAGACCATCTCCGCTCACTTTGAGTCAGAGATTCCCATCTTTTTAGAAACATTATTTTCCTTTTTATAGGTCAATTGCTTTCTGAGGATATATTTTTCCTCTTTCTAGAAGAAAGGCGTATTAACTATCTATAGATGTTTAACTGCTTTCTGCATAAGTTATTACAACTTGACTATAAGTTTTACACTGCTGTTTTTTTTCTCCGAAAAAAGACATTCAGTGTTCAATTTTGTGATATTACATACTACCATTTTCTTTTCCTGTGAAACGGTTTCTTAACCGAATTACTCCATACACTAATCTATTTTCAGCGAAAGTATATAAAAAGGCCGAAAAATGGCGCAAAAACTTTGGAAATTGTAGCTGCTACAATGAAAAGTTTTCTGTTTTATCACCTTGTTAAATGGTTTTGAATTTGCAATGGAGATGACTAAGAGTTATTCAACTTTCTGATAAATGATGAACACCTAAGGCTTTTAACGTTCTCTCATCTCATGTGGCAGCACGCATCCGGCATCGAAATAGATGAGGCAGTGATGTCATAAGATATATGCCTGTATAAGCCTAGCACTCGCTTTAATCTACAGTTGCCAAAGGCATTGTCTCCGAGTCCCAAATCACTTTTATCTTTTTTATTTATTAATTTTTTGAGGTGAGTTACTTTCATATTGTAAACAATATATTACGCATGAGTGTGCCATGGTGATTAAATTGATGTTTAAACCTATGTCTGACTCGTGTTCCTTCTTTGCTTACCTCAATGATAACACCTAACCTTCTAGCCTCTACTAGTGCTCACTGACTCAACTTCACTGAAAATGTCTTCGGTAATTAAATCTTTACTTGCGTCATTCAGAAAAGTAATAAAAATTGCATTTACCTGATTATTGGCACCAGAGACAAAAGAGCTGAAGGGATTTTTAAGTCCAGTGATGATTCGGCATTTTCTTATGAAATAGCGTTCTTGCTCAACTGGTTTTTCTTTTAACTCTTTAACATAACCACAAATCATGCCCTATAGCTTTATAATGTCATCTTCGTTTTACTATTGAAGCTCTTCCTGCTCTTCTCTAGCTATCAGTTTTCTTCGTATGTCAGCTTATGTTTTAAGCTCTTTCGCGCGTTCTACAATTGCTCCTTCTGTGTTGATGTCACGTTCGAAACTTAACGAATGCTAATATATATATATTTCCCGCTTTATATGGCTCTGTTTTATTCCCCATACAGAAAGTTACTTGAATACAGTTAGTTATATCTCTCAACTTCCTAACTCCACTTAAATCTAAATAATAAGAACAAGTTAAAAAATTACTACTATCAATGCTCACTGTATTGTTGCTGGCAGTTTTACAGCTAATCTTTATATAGGAATCAATTCGTTCACATATACGTTGAATAGGTAAGTGATTGCGTTTCTTATTTTGAGCATGTTTATTTGTAGATAATTATCTTTACTCCTCCAATAATTTAAATCATATCGATTATCTCTTACTCTGTTTTTAAGATACATATTTGTGCAGTTTCGAATGATTCCATAGACAACAGAATGTTTAAATAAATACTCTTAATCTGTTGCTCAAGACGTGACCAACAATTAGTTCAGCATTACATTACGGAGCAAAATGTGCAGAAAATCTACCGTTCTCATTTGTAAATTGCTATTTACTGTTATACTGGGTGTCGTCCTGTAAACCTGTATACCTACCTAACAGCTAAAAATTTGAAACTAAATATGACAGCTCAAAGGAAAGGTCTCAATAAATAATAACAAAAGAATACATAAATAAATAAAAAACTTTATAATAAATATGCCGTTAGTTCGCACCTGAAGATATTGCAGATGACTGGCTTTCATTATGGTTTTATCTCTTCGTCATTATCTCGATGTTGAATCTTTCGATTCCATCGGAGAGGCGGATAGAATGGAATAAACCTTTTGTGGCTTTCAAAATATGTCGTGCATATCGTGAAAAATTGTAGAAAATGTCCGCACTTAAAGTATTGCTTCTCTGTGAGACATCACACTTACTGGTAAATTTTCGCTAACATTATGCGCACGTGTTTTAAATTTTCTCTTAGACTTTGACTTGAATTTTTTTTGTTTAAATCATATCGATTATCTCTTACCCTATTTTTCAGATACATATTTGAGCAGTTTCGAATGATTCCATAGATAACAGAATGTTTAAATAAATACTCTTAATCTGTTGCTCAATACGTTTTATCATTGAATGCACCACAACATAATGAAACTTCTCTTTGCCCAATTCCCTTCTTCAGATACATATAAATTTCAGATACAAATGATTTTGTAGAAAGTTGTTAAATAGGGCAACGTAAAGCAGTACAATATCTCATTTCTTTATGACTTTTCGCTAGTGCTTTTTCCCATGGTGTAACGTAAGTGTACTATAAACATCTAAGTGTAATATACACTTCCTACACTTGGTAATGAAAGGGATTTGTTACAACACATTTCACATAAAAGAAACGCGAATTGGGTGAATTCTCCTTCCCCATAAGATGACAAAAAATGAATTCTAAAGTGGACATCTTGACCAAGGGAAACTATTTGTCCTTATCTTTTACGATATAAGTTAAGGTACAACGTATGCTAAAATATCGAGACTTTATTCGTTACAGTCTTTTAAGCAATATACATAACATATTCAAGATATTCATTTGACTAATCCGCTATACATAATTGCAATGAGATGTGAATTTAACTATATTTATGTTTTTAAACGAAATCAATTTTCTAAAAGGCCTGTCACAGCTTTAAATGCCATTTTAGTTCAAAGGTTAAAAAAAATGGAACAACATCCTGCTGTCATGTGTTTTAATTGTACAAGTGCCGCAGCTTGTACTGAAGTGTTAAGTTAGGAAGAGGAGTTATTTTTTTACTAATGTGAAGCTTCGGCTTTGTTTATATGAAGCAGGCCTGAGTGACAGGTTCGGTTTAACGATGTCATCGGTTTGTTCTATTTTTAACTCTTTGATAACAGTTTTATTTCTTGAATTGAATCTGCTAAGTGAGCATCCCCAAAAGAAAACATGCAATCAAATTCGAAGAGATGCAGTAGATTTTTCGAATTCACGTTGAATAATTGATTAAAGTTGACGTTCTTGTTGGGTCACTCCGAGAAGCAAAACATTTTTGTTAGTAAGGGCTGTGTTGGGAGAGCCTCTGATGAAGCCACTGTTAATGAGTCCGGATTTCGAAATAAAAATCGTTGCGTTTATCGATAAAGTAATAACACTTGCGCAATTTTAGGTAATATATTCCCACCTTTTGTTCCGGGTGTCTAACTTTATAAATAGATTTGAAGTCACTTTCAGTTATTTAACCAGATACTGCTCAGTTATATCCAATATCCAGTATCCTGTTTTTTGTGGGTGAATAAAGTTTTTTATTGCAAACAATGTGAAAAAATCTTTAAAAATTAGAAAAAACTGTAAAAAAGCTGTATGCGATGGGCCATTTGTTCGTTACGACAGCCTACCGTCCGCCTTCTTAAAGAACATTTTAGAGTTAGCAGATACTGCGCTGTAATAAATTTTTCAAAAAAAAATTCAGTCAGAAAAGAAAGCATTTTTTCCTTTTGTAGTCTTTCATAAGGGGCTTTGTGGTTTCCTATACCTTGCTGTCGTGTTATATAAATTTACAAATGTCATGGCACAGCGGTTCACTCTTTCATTGTATTTGTTATCGAATCGTCCCGGTTCTAAAGCAGTCAAAGGATGAGTTCTTTGCATGAATCAATAACTGCTTTTCTCACTTCGTAAGTTTTATGGGTAATTTTAATTTCCACGCAGCAAAGGCGGAGGCTGCAATGTCTTTCTTTCTCCCACAGGTTTTGAATTCCCTGGCTAATAAATTGCTCTTTAGAGTTGCTGCAGACCATCTTTAAAATGTGTCAAGGTTTGGTTCTTTAACAATGATGACACAGGACATTCTTTACACCAGCAAACCAAGTGTTTTCAATATTTCTTTTCTTAATGATAGTTAACAAAACTTGTTTATTAATGAAAGGAAATCTCTATCTGTGGGAAATATGAAACACCTTGCATTGAGGCTCACTTTTTTTACATTTAACTTCATTTTCAATTTTTAACATGTAAAAGAAAGTACAAAAACATTGAAGAACTTTCAAACGGAGGTCAGACAGAGAATGTCTAGTTAATATTGTTGTCCTCGTAGTACTGGCGATTAGAAAACCGACAGTGCAACAACGGTGTGGCGTATGGAGGTCGATAATGGGTTGATTTCTCAGTGTTACTACCCCAGTTAGCAATACGAGCTCTCTTGGTCTTCAAAAAGTAGCAAAAGTGCGCTTTTCAGCTCGGAAAAAGCGCGACTCTTCCAACCTTCAATCAGATGCAGAAGAGTTAAAAAGGTGCGCATTTTGTAGGCTTAAAAGTGCGACTAGTCTATGCTGTTTTTTAGATACAGTCTGTCTTTAATTCTGAATAAAATTTAAATAAAAAACTTAACTGTATCTAAGATTAATAATTTATTCCACTATTTTTCGTTATAAAGAAATGATACGATAGCATTTAAAACACGAAGGGAGTGACGGAGCTTTTCTAAAAAACATTTCCTAAAAATGAAAAAGATCTCGGTTTGTTTGCAGCAGGGAGAGTAGGGGACATATTTTTTTGCTGCCAAGCGAGTGAAACCGTATTTTTGTAGAACCACGACCAGAAACCTAGCCTGCTGGGCTTGTATTTTTAAACCCTTTTAATACTCATTCAAAATATTTATAAATCAAAGAGGATGACCACCCTAGAGATCTCACACTATTTCTTGTACTTAAGTGTGAAAGCAAGACACCAGGCGTTGATAATAATGTCGTTGCATATCCTTCTCGATGGTGAGAAATGATTTCTAGAAACAAAAATATTGAATTTTTTGTAGTTGTTAAAATTTTAATTTCATTATATTGTAAAAATTTACACATATTCTTAACCAAAACACAGTTGTATTATGAACGAAACTACAGCTATAACATGGGATAAATATAATGGCCTCTATTATCACCCACGTTTCATAACCAGTTATAATTAGCAACTTCATTTGAACAACTACTTTTTTCCATACGTTTTACGGTTAAAATTTATGTCATTTTTTTGTAAATGGAATAAGTGCATTTAATCAACATTTGATATTTTCATATTTGAAAATAGATTTCCGTTCTACTTTAGCCTTTAGAGCTGGCGTAACGTCGTTTGCTCCTGCTCATTTCAAAACGGTGAAAATGCTTGCTTAGGCGTTGTTATATAATAACTGGCCTGTGATGAGATCTATCTGTCATGTATAAACACACATCTGATGCATATTTTAAAACGTAGTTCCTCAGTTTTATGTGCACTTTTTGGCATGCGAATTTCCGGTGCGTCTATGGAGTAAAAAGGTACTATTGTGAGAACATTAGGATTGTCTCCCTCTTTTTTTATAAATATTTTGCATTGAAAGGTTTTTAGAATATAAGCTTTCTGGACGTGACCCTCAAAAATAGGTCCCCTACTCTCCCTGCTGCCAGCGAACCGAGATTCATTTCCATTTAGTTAACTCTCTTCGCGTTTTGATTATGTTCTTATTATTTCTTTATAACTAATTTGCAATGATGTCGTGTCTAGATTCCTTCGAGGGCAAATTCGGTTTGTCATTGGCTATCTTGATAACCAGGGAATAAAACTCTCCGTTGAGGTTGGAGAAGGCAGACTTCAAGACTTCTAACCTTACAGACTGAGAAACCTGACAGTCTTTTAAAACCGAGGAGAGCTTAGGAGAATAGCAAGGTAGAATTTGTAAAAAATCTGTTAAGAAGAAGAGGGGAATGAATTATAAATCTCAGATAAAGTTAAGTTTTTTAACTGGATTGAATGCAGGCAGTTTCTGAACGAAACAGCCCAGACGATTCGCACTTTTTAAGCTGGTAAAAAGTGTACCCTTTTCCAACTCTTCTTCATCTTATTTAAGGCTGGAGGAGTCGCGCTTTTCACGAGTTGAAAAGTACATCTTTTCCACTCTTCGGTTAGAAAGGGAAAGTGGATCGTGTTGGTAATTGGGGTAGTAGCACACAATAAACAACCGATTATCTACCTCCCCAAGCGACGCCGTCGCCGTACTATCGGTTCTCTAACCGCCAGTATTACGAGGGTGGTAACATTATACACAACAGAACAAACCGCTGTAGAGGTTGGCTTTTGAAATTACCGTTTATTTGGGTCACAGAAAATTGAGCAAGAGTAAGGTTACACCCTAACTTCCTGCAAAAGCTGGGTCAAAAAGCTAAAACACCAAATTGGAAACACGTAAAAAGCAAGTTTAATGTTGACATGCGCTACAAAAGAAACGACAAGTCAATTTTTTTAACTTAACAGCGCTGTTGTAAAAACAGCTGACCTCTGAGGAGATCTATCCGTTATGTATAAACACAGAGCGGATGGATATTTCTATCTATCTAGCCGTGCTGTGCATTCCTCAGTGTTGAGTATTCTCGGACATTGGTGAAAAAGGTGTATCCGAATGTCCAAGTCACTAAATCTACATTGTAGTGACTTTTTTTTTTAAGTGGTTCCTTTCTTTTTATGAGTACTATTTTGCGCGGAATCCCCAGTGGGTATGCGGAGTAAAAAGATGTTATACACAACAGACCGAACGCCGTAGATGTCGGCTGTCGGACAACAACGAACTTAACAGACATATCTGCCATGAGAGAAACATATTTTTCCGCAACTATACATTATGTTGTTATTATACAGCATAACTGTACTGCTGATATCTTTAGCCCAATGACATTCCGTGTGTTCGTTCGGGTTGACTTATGTAGTAAACAACCGAAGGCCCGCCCATGCGCACTTGACTCCCTATATGCAAATTCATCGGTTTGTTTACAACATATGTACTACTCCAAAGAATGGCCTGTCAGAGTATCTGTTCACAGGCTTCTTCAAAATGAGCGATAATACGAGTTAACATTGTCAATTCCATTAAATCACTTGTTTGACAGCCAACTGGGAAGAAAATGGAGTGAAGTGATATAATGCACCTCAATATTTGACCACAAGGGCATAAATACTACAAACGTAAGAAAAAGTATCAGCCTTGCTTTTGGAGGCATCCGCTGTAAGGTCAAGGTTAGCCAATTACTTGCCGGAGTTGGTAAGTAATTCAAGTATAAACAAACTAAGACCGGAAGCACGTGCGTCTGTCACTTTCAGCCCCGAAAGAACAACAAGTTTCTGTAATTGTAACAGAAAATGTGACATCTGTCACCGAACGAACACATGGTTTGTTTTCAAACAGTCAACCTCTATATTTTATTAGAGGTAAGCTGTTTATTAACAACGCCCAGAGAAAATCACGACAAAAATAGATGCTGAATGTCAGGCAATTCCAAAAGGAAGTAACACAAAAATTTTGTTTCACAAACATCGATCGTTTTGTTGCTAATTTTTCATGATTAGAGTTAGACGAAAATATAATTATTAGTGAATAATTCTGTATGGATTTCTAAAAAAAAAAAAAATAAATAAACATATCGCGTTTTGGACATGTCAGTAATATTTTTCAGAATATATTCGTATTCAGGTCTAACAAAGGGCAGTTAGTAGGCACTTTTCTCCCGAAGTATGATTGATTAATGATTCCAAAATTATTAAAGGACGTTGTTGATGAAAACTGGTGCAAACCATTCTGGGCCGTAATCATTCAACAACAATTGATAAATAATATTTGTAAAAGGTAATGACTGTAGCATATTTGACAAAAAGTGAGATCTTCACATAAATAATTCCAGACAATTGATGATAAAAAGCTAAGGTTACATAAAACAAATAAAATAAAAAACTCTTTTATTTATGAGCAGAAATTTAGTTGCTAAGCGCTAAATGACAAGATCATAAATTATCGAAATTACTCTCAGTACGAGTGACATATATTCTTAAGATTTACCAGTCTAGTTTTTCGTTACACTTAGAAATGATTGTTTACTGAAAAAATGAAAAGGTAAGCTGGTAAATATAGAATTATTTCTTACGCATTTAACACTATATATTGAACTGATATGTAAATTTTGAAAGCAAAAACAAACTGATTATCTATCTATCTATCTATCTATCTATCTATCTATCTATCTATCTATCTATCTATCTATCTATCTATCTATCTATCTATCTATCTATCTATCTATCTATCTATCTATCTATCTATCTATCTATCTATCTATCTATCTATCTATCTATCTATCTATCTATCTATCTATCTATCTATCTATCTATCTATCTATCTATCTATCTATCTATCTATCTATCTATCTATCTATCTATCTAAATGAAGATAAACTACTGATGAATTGATCGATTCTTGGTATGTAGTTTGTTTTGCACTGATAGTACTGATAGTAACAATTCAGCGTTTACGCACAGGAAAATGGCACCCTATGTACCAGAAGAAGTTGATGTTTTTTCCATTCCTCATTCAAGAATGAAGGAATTGGTGAAAGCGTATGTTGAAATGGTAATTATAGAATTGCTTTCCGTGAAGCACAAGGAGTGTCAGTACACATTATCCTTGTTTCAAACAAACCACACGCTCCGATCAACTCCTCAAGCTACGAGTCAGCTCTGACTCAAAAAACTTGATTAACTTTCTGCCACAGCTACAAAGCCTGACATTGTTCCGCAAATAAGGATCGACTTCATATCTTCAGGGTCGTTTTTCCGTCGATCGACGGAAATCCGTCGATTTTGGGCTGAAATTTATTGTCTCCGAGATCAACTGAATTCCGCAATAATTACACTTGGGGATTTCCAATTCCCTAGTTTATTCTTCAGGACGAGTTTACGTCACAACCTTACATCTACCAATGAGAATTAACATTTTCATCACGTGATCAAAAAGTGCCAGTGCTTGCGTCGGGGCAAAACGCATACAAGCTCGTAGTTTCTCATAGTCCCAGCGGACCCTTTCTATCTTCCTAGGACAGAAAGGGTTAGTCCCAGTGGACCCTTTCTGTCTTCCTAGGTCAGAAAGGGTCACAGTTCCTGTTATAGAAATGACCATTGATCTCAATTTTCGCGGCTCTAGATCTTTCGACGCACGTTCCAGGACACCGAGGTTCTGGGTAGCATGCCTTGTTCTTAAAAAGCACGCTGAGAAGAAACCTGGCGCACTATTTTCGACCTCGTCCAAACTGCCAAAGTGGAGTAAAGAGTGGTTTTGCAACAGCAGATTCATTGTTGTTGTGGGCGATAATGGGAGATTCCATATTCTGATCTGAAGAAAACATCTTTTTTTCGCATTACAAAATTGTGATTTGACCATAAAATTGTGCGCCATAAATTATAATTGGGTTATTTATGCAGGGCTGTACCTTAAAGGGCGCGTACGCGTCTAAGATTTTGGCCATGCGCCTAAGAAAAAACAGGCGCGCGCTGCGCGCCCAACTTTTTGGCCCATTTAATATGATTATAATAATGTTATGATACATTTTTTGGAAAAAAAATCATCAAAAAAAATGTTTCTTGTGAATTTCAAGAGCTGCGAAACAGCCACAGGTTCTTCTCCTCTTTTACACATCATTATACTTATGTATGCCTATTAGATATTACATAATTCAATCCATGACAGGAATAGCGTCTTGTTAAGGGATCCACTTTCAAGTTTTATTGTGATTCAGAACCCTTATGAAGAATACGACACACGCGCTTAAGATTTCGCACATGCGCCTAACTTTTTGAAGCTAGGCGCGCGCGCGCGCCTAGCTTTTTTCCCTAAGGTACAGGCCTGTTTATGTGATGCACCCTTTCTAAAATAACGCCATTAGCCCCAGTCGTGCGCCGAGATTGTGAAATTGAGACCAATGACAAGTTATATTATAGGAACTATGACTCTTGCTGGGAAGCAAGAGTCATCTAGGACTAAAAAAGGGTCACAGTTCCTGCAATTGAAATGGCCATTGGTCTCCATTTTCGAGGCTTAGGATCTTTCGGCGCACGTTCAAGGACACCGAGGCTTTAACTGGCAGGCTTTTTCTTTAAAAGCACACTGAGAAGTACCTTGGCGCATTATTTTCGACCTCAGCAAAACTCCCAAACCAGAGAAAAGCGTGATTTTGCAACAGTGGATTCACTGTTGTTGTGGGCGATAATGAGGGATTCGATATCCTGATCTCAAGAAAACACATATTTTTCTCAGTAAAAAAATGTTATCTGACCATAAAACTTGTGCGCCATAATTTATAATTGGACAATTTATCTTTATGTGATGGACCCTCTCTAAAATAAGGCTGTTGGCCCCAGTCGTGCACCGAGATTTGAAAATTGACATCAATGACATTTCATAGTACGAGTATAGGAACTTTAACTCTTGCTGTCATAGGAAGACCGCAAGAGTCATCTAGGACTAAGTTTCTCATTGTTTTATACCAAATATAACAGGGTATTTTGTTATTCTGGGCCGATTTCATACATTTTGGCCTATTTGTGACATGCCGGGAAGCTCGTTCTGTAAATAGTTTTACCGTTTAGAACATTTTGTTGCTTAACTTACTTAAACATCGAAGAATTTGTATTGGTATAAAACAATGCGATAAACTCCAAACATCGCTCATTATGCCCTGAGTTACCCACAATACATTGCATGAAGGTGTCCGTGGAAACTAGAACCTCATTTGGCTAGCGAAATGTTAAACACTTGACACAAATTTAAACGCAAAAATACTTCCTTCAGTGGGTTATTTCTTGAATAATATATTGCAAACAACACAGCTTGAATATGTCTTATTAGCCGAGTAGTGTTTGGTTTTTGTTGACTTAAGGTTTTATTGACTGATCAGGCATACGCCGTGTTATCTTTTTACGCAGTGAGAGCTCGCACAAAGCTGAGCAACTGTGTGTTCTGTGCTGGCCGTTAAATGCTCCGCATTTACTTGCAAAAAATACACTCTTTTTACAAAATGGAAGTCGAAATCGAAGGCGAAAATAAAAAGTGTCATGCACAAGTTCATATCAAGTTCTACCTAAGTCCCAAGTTTCGTGGCCCTAGGGCCCGTAGTTCCAGTGGAGGAGATGACACAAGAAATCCGATCACTGTCAAGAAAAAACAAGATACCAACGGCTGCTCGCACAATGGCTTGTCAAGTGCTGAATTATAGGCTGATGATTTTTTTCTGGTCATCCGCCACTCACTATGCTCATTCTGTAATTATTCTCTCGGTGCGGCAACAATGCACATAAAGTTGTTAGTACTTGTTTTCCAATAATATAAAGGGAAATGCTGTTTTAAGTGTCTTACTTTTCATCGTTTCAGCTGTTCAGACCTTACATACGGATTATAGGCTACCAGATATTAAGCTACTAGCAAAACTTTAACTGCATTTCTAAAATACCATCAAAACGAAAGGGTAGTAACATTTTACTAATACATCACGAAATGCATCCCAAAAAATTGTTGAAAAAAAAACGCCGTGAAATCACTCCAAAAATCAAATAAAAGTATTGTTGTTACAGTTCATTGCAAAAAAAAAAAAAAAAAGAAAGAAGAAGAAAAAAAAGAAAATGCGTATTTGGTGCCGTTCATTACTTTTTGAGGTGAGGGCACCTGGATCACGGGTTAGGATGACACTCGTTCATGTATCACTCAGAACTCTAAATATAAACGCTTGACAGCTAGATTTAACAGTATACATGTACTTCTTAGCTTTAACTAAGAAATAACATAAATAATATTTTTAAAAACCTGTGCCTGTTTTGCAAAAAAAAAAAAAAAAAAGGAGAGAAAGAGAGAAGTGCGTAGGGCTTTCATTATATAGAAATTTGTGGTTAATTGAAAATTTCGTGGATGGTTAGAAATAAAGTTGCATTTTATCAGCTTGGCACTCTTAATTTTTACTCCTCTCGGTCTAATCTAATAAGACAATTGCAATCCAAAGTTTATTAACAGTTCATTTGAAACCATCCACATCAGTGGCATAAATAGCCATGAGAGCAGGTATCATATTTAATCATGACAATTTCCGTAATCATGTGCTCCCGTTTATTTGCAGCCCTGGTATTGTGTCAGGGCAAAAAGTTTACTTTTCAGCTCGGGGTCCCACGAGACCCCAACCTCTGAAACCAGGGGTCCCGAGGTAAAGTGGTGGGGTCCCGACATTTTCGGGCAGTAAAAAAAGTTAAATTCTATAAAATCAATTTTATTGCAACAAAAAAAAATAATAAACGCGATTAGTGATATCATGAAAATCACAAAACTGCAACTTCTAACATCAAAAAAGAAACACTGAATGATGCTACATTAAACAATAAAAATCAATCATTTTCGATCTAAGCGGTGATACTGAACAGTTGCAAGAGAACACCGTCTTTTTTTTCTGGGGTCCCAGGGTCAAATTCCAGGGATCAGAGCCGATTATCAGGAGTCCCCGAGACCCTGTGAACTTTATGCCCTGTCTGTTATCGACTAATTGATTAAAAATGTTACAATCTTGGCATAGACACGTAGCTATGCAGCAATCAAGCTGGGCTCAACCTTGCGACCACGATCATGTTCAAGTGTAGTTATTGTTCTATCTTCTATTTCAGATCAAGAAAACGAATTTCACGAGCGATATGGAATTGCAACTTCTCCTGGAGTCTCTCCTGCGTACCTTCATGGAATTTAAAACACACGAGCAGATTGAAAACCAATTTATCATGAGAAAACTGAAGAACAAACTTAGGCAGTTGTCGATTAAGAACACGGCTGTCTGCAATTGCCATTCGGTAAGAGGTTCCTTATCTGTCGTTCGTATGTGTTTGTGTATGTGTGTAAGTGTGTGCACTAGACAACCTTTGGGGTTTTTTTTTTGAAAATGACATAACATATAAGTTATTAGAAACATGTACCTACTTCTGCAGCTATAATGTTACACATGTTTCCAAAGGTTTCATGAAAATTTCACTGTTTCAGTGGAGTATATTAAAAGTTATTTATACTTGATATTTGAGTCAGACGCTTCATCATCACAGCGCAGCTTTTTTCATGAATAGAATTTTCTTTAAATTTTGTTTCCATTTCTAGGATGACACACTGAGTCAAATGATGAATTTTATTGAAGATGGATACCGCAAGAAAACCGAACAAGATCGAGTTAATTTTGGAATTCAGCTTAAACAGGCGTTGGAAGAGTTTACCGACTCATTTTTGCCTCATATGCAGGAAGAAGAAGAGGTTTACAGATTTCACATTTACCATAATTGCTTGAATATTGCACATACTTAAATTGCGTTAAAGCGGTTCGGGGTGGATTGTCAGGAGGGGTGTGGGGTGGGGAGTTGGGGGGGGGGGGAGGCATTTGCTTTATACTCTTCAGCTGCAGTAGTAGCAGAACCAACTCGGCCCTTTTTGGTCAAGGACACCCCTATTTTTCTGGCCCCTTGTGAAAGACAAGTCTGCATATCAGTACCAACGCGGTCCCATCTTATAAAGCTACCTTTTTCTGTAACCGTTAACTCGATTTAAGGTTCATGACGTTCAGTACTGGCACAGTTCCCTTAACACCCTCGCCTCCAAACCTCTATACTGAACTCCTCTGTCACTCGCCTGAAGTTTCCCGAATTCAAATTTGACCCATTGGACTGACTTGAAAAAAAGAGATCCTCAGCAAGCGGTCCAAAGCAATGAGCGTGTTGTATCTGCGAAGATTCAACATTTGTTAGATGTATATCGTGGAGGATCACGATCACCAAGGCTGCTTAAAGACGTCGGGCGTATCTATGCTCCAACCTCTTTAGAATTCTAGTGTTTGAAAGTACAGACAGATTTTTGAGAACACAATAAAACTTAAAAAAATAAATAAAAAGTAACTGTTAAAATGTGAAATAATCGAGGCACAAGGTAGAGGCACAACGTCAGATCATGATGTTAATTTTTATTTATTTAGTTTTTTTTTAATTTGAGAATAAATGATACACTTGTCATGCAGCACAAACACCTGCATGTATAGTGCTATGAGAGCGGGTGTTTAACAGGTGCAGATTTGACTTTCGTTAGAGGCCGAATTGAAAAAAAAATCGAGTTGGGAAAAGAGTCGAATTGACCAAAAAATTCCCGTTAAACTCATTAAATCAAGATACCAGTTACCATCCTATGACTGGTACCGGTAGTGAGGTATATGAAGGATATTCCGTTCAAGAAATTCAAATATAGAAAGCGAATAAATAAATCAGAATCTCAAAACTTGATAATGATGTCCACGGCGAGTGTGACGTGGTGTTGTGTGTTGACGCAGGTTTTCCAGCCGCTTCTTCTGCAGTACTTTAGCTACGAGGAGCTGTGTGACCTTCGGCAGAAGGTCATCCAGCAGCACATCATTAAGGAACAGCTGCAGCTGCTGCAGAAGGAAACAGCTGCTGAATCAAGGGCTGAGAAGTGTCCGAAATCTGAGAAAGCATTCAAAGAGAAGGGTGAAAAGACCGCAGAGTACAAAAACTACATCTCTAATCTGCCTCCCGAAATTATGGTCAAGTAAGAATATTGCCAAGCAAGCTCATTAGAAGCTGTGCTTGTTGTTATGTGGTCTGCTTGGGGATTGTGCGTGTTATCAATAAAAAAACGTGTAAAATAATTGATTCTATTGAACACTCCTTTTGGAGTATGTGACGTATCAAATGATGTGTTTACCGGAAAAATCCGTCATTCGAAACAAATTGTGCATAATAAAAATGGTTAATACAGACTTGATTGCTGGGCAGAAGATATTTTTTGAGAAAAGCGTACTTCTGATTTGGGGTAACTAGAGCTTTGAAATTTTATTCAGTGCAACTGGTAGAGTGCCAATTAAAAAAAGTGAATGAACGCCGATTTTAAAGTGAATACGCTTTTTTGTTACAGGATATTTTCATACTTAAGCCCGCAAGAGTTGACACGGTGTAAACAAGTGAACCATGAGTGGTCACGCCTAGCTGTGACGCCGGAGTTATGGCGAGACTTATATCCAACTCACTGGGCTCAAGGTAAATGATCTTGTTTACATATGATTGATATTAGGCTGCGAAACGTCTCCGAACGTGTCGGGGACAACAACCGTCTATGAACCCGTAAAATATAAGTCCCGAGAATCGGAAATTCTTGACCGATATGCGAACCCAAGTTAATATAGAACACACTACTGGTACCAGTAACAGTACTGGTCATACGGGCCCAGATGTTTTTGAGACTTCATTATCGTATAATGAAAGTAAAGAAAAGGCTCATTGCGAAAACTATTTGCACTTTCATTGATGATTTGGGCCAACACGCGTAAAATAATAAACGCCCCGACGTAGACGTAGAGGCCATTGATGGTGACGTTGCTATGCGACAGGTCAGTGGCAGTGTCCGGATCCAGGGTCAAGCGATGATGAGGACAGCTGTGACGACACTGATGATGATGCCCTTTCTGACCTCGACGCTGACGTCAGTGAGGATGAGGGCGGGGCGAGTGATTTGACGGACAATCAGCAAATGGTAATTCGCTTTCCTGTCTTCGAGCTATTTATTGTACCTTTATTATACCGCAAAAAGTTCACGGATTAAAAAAGGCCCATCAATAACAAAAGTAGTAGTAAACAAAAATAATAATAGTAGGAGTATGAGAGTAGGAATAAAAACTGGTTCTCTTTGAAACAGTTTGCTGTATTATAGGGTGAAATAAACATGACTTACAATTATCATAAAGGTACAAAGAGAAGCCGCAGTGCTAACAGGTCTCATCAAGCAAGTTCTACCGGTGGCCGGCAAAGGTGTGCGACAACTGGTACTCAAACACAACAAGGCGCTCACCGACGGAATGGTGAGTCACAACATGGCAATCGTGCCACAACGCCAAATATAGAAATAAAAGCGGGGTAAATGAAGGAGAATTGAGAATGGTCAGTTCTTCAACTGCCCAGGAGGCTTCGGTACCTAAAAGCTTCATTGTGCAACGTTTGAAAAAACTGCTTACTTGTGAAGAATGTTTTCCCTTAATCTGTGTACTAAATAACAATAAACAAATTTTAAAATGTCAATGAGGACTCAGTATATGAAGAACTCGGCGTTGCAGTTGCAATGATTCAAGCTGTTGCATGATCTTTGTTTGTATTTTCAGTTGAACAAGTTACTACAACTTTGTCCCAATGTAGAAGTGCTGGATCTGACACAGACGAAAGTCACCGACCTGGGATTACAGTGGTGAGATGCCAGAATTTAAATACATCCGGGGTCTTTGCCATGCTGCAGCTTCCTGCCCAACTTCAAATAAATTGAGAAAATATTCATAACTACAGGCTGCGAAAGGGTTTTTCGGATCAGTGGTTTTGTCATTGTACTTTCTGAAAACCATCCTTGCCTGAAAATCAATGCCTTTAATGATCTCAGAATTGACCATAATATATTATCCTCCTCACTGCGTGGCCATAATGTATGATCGTAGGTGCACTTTGCCATGCAACGTCCATTGCTTGTTTTATCTTCAGGCTTGGGAAGTTTGGCGTTGGCTGTCATTTGAAGAAACTTGTATTGTCTGGCTGTGCGAATATCTCTGACGCGACGCTGGTAAGACTGGCCATGGCGCAACATCAGTCCCTCAAGGTAAGTGAAGCAGTGCTTTTTGTTCGTGATGCTGTATACTGTTTCTCGATTCTTATCCATAAAAGTATCGGGTAAATTTGTCTATGTGTCATGGGATAAATGTAAAGTTGGGTAACAGTTGCTGTGTAAAGATTCAGAATTGTCTAGGCGGTTGGCAATTTCATGTAAAGATCAGGTATTGGGTAATTAAAAGTAAAACGCAAGCTTTACATGAAACCCCTGGTCATATAGATCTCGAACACATAGAGCGAGTTTTCATCCAGCCGCCGTATTCACGAAAGTTAAACCAATGGGTTAACCCATAACTTAATCCAAAAAGTTAACTTCACGGTTTAAACCAAGTTGAAACCATTGGGTTAACTTATGTCATATTCCCGAAAGTTAACTATGGTTTAAACCAGTGGGTTAAACCAAAAAAGTTAACCCTGCTTATGAGGTGGGTTAAACCAGGATTAAGTTCATGAGAAATATCTGAGTCATTTCATTTGTGTTCCTCCTCCTTTTTCCTCTCTGGGAGGGGGAAGGGGAATGAAGTACAACTGTGTTTGAAATTGACGTGTAATCAAAACTACCAAATTTGCAGACTAAATCATGGAGAAAGCATTGACGAGTGCAGGATTTTGAGGAGGGAGGGGAGGCACAGGCCCGTATTTATATATCACAACTACACTATATTTATGCACATGTTGAGTATCCAAGGACATTCAAGCAACGGTTAGGAATTACTTACGATGATAGTTCGCTACGAAATCACTTTTTTTTTGTCTTTTTTCTTTTGATTGTTTTTTTTTTTAGTAATTAGCCAGTCATTGCATTCATTTCGCTTTAAAAATCTGTTTTGCGATTATGACAACAGTTTGCTACGAAACAACTTCAATTTACGTACGTCATTTAGACGTTCACCGGGGGGCATTTCGCATGTTTTTTCAAATATGTTATTCTGCGAAGTCATAATATTGTCCACTTACACCACCCCCGATCCAAGACTATATATAGGCAACCCAATCTTAGAAGGTGTTTCGAAATGAAAATAAACAAAACACAATTATTTTTTTTCCCTTTCCAGCGATTGCCAGTCTCTTGGAAAATCCCTGGGAATTCCCTGTATTCTCCCCCAATAATGATGACGTATTTGGGTTAACTGCGGTTTAACTTAAACCAATAGTTAAACCATTGGTTTAGTTAAACCACGGTTAAACTTCTTTGGTGAACATGGTTTAAACCATTGGTTTAGCTAATCCAAATTTTTTGGTTTTACCCATTGGTTTAACCCAATCAGTTAAACCAAAGAGTTAACTTTCGTGAATACGGCGGCAGGAGTTTGGGCATCAATTGTCATACTTGAGCCTGTGGGAAATGAGGCAAATAACGGTACAACTACTTAGCAAAAGCCTGATTCGCAACCATCTACTTGCAGTTACTTCAGTTGCATTTTAACTGTCTATGTAATTCACTTGCAGGTGTATTGCGATGACGAGTCTCAGTTTCCCCACGATTGGGGTGAAGAAAACTGTGTGACGGTGCACACAAAGCGAAAGAAAAACGTCCGCGAGACGATCTGGCCAGATCGGAATGACCCACAAAGTATACAATCTGCGGTGCCGTGTGAAAATCTTGAACAATCTCACATTGATGGAAATAAATACGTAGAATACGAGTTGAAGTATTGCTGCTGGAGCTCGGCTGAAGCTTTGCGCGTGTCCTACGACTTGATGCCAGATCCAAGCCCACGTGATTGCCTCTGCGACGCGTATTACAAGGAGTGCCAGCAACCCATTGAAGGGGGGTGCGAAATGGCCGTCACTATCCCGTGCAAGAAATCGAATGTCCAGGCCGATGCTGTAGGTTTTAACAAAAGCGGCGACGTTTCAAGACGAGCAGTCCGATTTCAGAGTGACGTCACGAGTAAGGACGAGACCTGGGATTGGGAGCACATGAAGAAAGATCCCGATTATGACCTTGACCTGGCGGCGCTATCGATCTCAGCAGGCAAAGAAAAGAGCACTTCACAGAATTGTGTTTCTGCTTCACGCAAATCGTCTGCTGTTGATAATCTCAAAGTGAGCGATAATGGCATTGTGATGGGCGATAAAAGAGATTGTCACACCAGTTGTGTTGACTGGGAAAGAACTAAACATTTTGAGATGGATGCCATTGAAGACTGTGTACCAAGAACTAGAAAGGGTGGAGAGACGAGGAGGGCGTATGTGACTAAAAAGCCAGATTTCAGACTTGAACACTTGAACTTGTCTGGCTGCTTTCGAGTCACTGACGTGGGTTTGAGGTAAACTGAAATTTAGTTTGTTTGTTTTTTTTTTTTTAATATTCCTTAAAGATAATTTGTTGGTAGAACACGACCGCATGGGGAAGTTGTTCTGCTTTATCTGAGGGTGGTGTGGTCTGATCGGAATCGTTTATTATATACATGGAAATTTTTTCGGGTGCATGTTGCATTGATGGGCAGTACATGGCCATTGATGGGGGTCTCAAAGGGGAAAACATGAATTTCTCAGCTTAGATTTAGACCTGGTCTCCCAGATTTAAGCTTGGAGTAACAAAGTCTAAGCAGGGGTGAGAAAGTTTTCACTCAGAGTGTTTTAAAGGTAGAATCTTGGTGTGTCTGTGATCCTGCACCACCGCATGTTTTGGATTTTATAAATATGATGTTGGTGTCAGTGAGAAAGAGAAGGTAAAGAGCTTGAGCACAGTGTGTTACAGACCACAGGGATAGATCACGTAACGAGTATAATTTCACACTCCACCAAATCAAATTCTTTGTTGTTTTCGCCACACTGGTACCGTTATTTTTTAACATTTTCTTTAAAAAAGACCCGGGACACCCCCCCCCCCCCAAATCTCCACCACCCTGCTGAACCTCTTAAAATGGGATGTGGGAAATAAAGCCCACTTAGGGCGAGATTTCCATAATGAGCACATTCACGATGCCACGTTCTCATTTCTGATGTGATCTATTCTTTTTAAAACCCATTGTCTTTAGCATGTTTTCTGAGTTACGAATCCACGTTAATTTTCATTCTGGTATAAGAACGGTGTTTCACTGAATTTAGTCGCTCCGGCCGCATGGTATCTCAAAGGGAAGACGTCCTTTGGAGTGGAGTGTTATTGTGGTATTAATGTGGGGTCGTATGAAATCAAATGTGGCCAGACGGATTTGAACTGAGGGCCCTGCGCTTACCAAGCGAATGTCCCGGCCACTACACCACACAGGTGAACTGACAGAAGGATACATTGTATAAATCTTATTTCCAATAACCAGTATAATGTCCAGAACAGCTCTGACATCCTTGCCTCTGATATGCTAGTGGTTTGTATTTGGTTTCAAGACATAACTGCCAAACAGCTAATGTTCATTAAAGTGGCATATTCTGAGAAGTTTTGCAAGAGATTATTAAAGCACAGTACTTATTTATGAATTGAATGGCACTACACGAGCAGTTTGTTGTGACACATACTGGGAAGCTTATCAGTTTAATTACATAAGTATGAGCAGTCTCTCTGTTTAGCGTGGATTCGTAAAATACTTACATACATAGATTCTTTGCTCAGAAAATACTCTAGTTTTCCCATAGAACCCTGTTTTAAGTCAGTTAAAAGATTCAAAACTGTATTTTGTCGTCAGTTGCTATGCAACTCGGGATTTTCGTACAATAGAATACACCGTTTTTCATCTTTTAACCGTGACATATATCTTATACAGTGCTTTTTAACTGAATTCCGCACAATTGACTACGCTGGCCCGAAATTAATGCATTTTATCGTGTCAGTGTTAAATACCGTTTTTTATAGGATTAGCTTTGTGTTTTAATGGACCTTAGAGCATTCGCGGCAGACAGCCCAAATCCCGAGATCAACAAGCATGCTTAGCTCTCAAAATTTCTTCTTTTTCACGTTGCCTTTTGTCTCGTATTTAGCTAGAATAGCCGACTTTTCTTACCTGATGACAACCCCCGTTCAGATATCTTGTTTTCGCTCCGTCTTCTCCGGGTATGTTAAAATATGAGGAGGACACTGTAGGGGGTTTATTGACAAACTGTGCTACGCCTTATGCGACTTGCACTTATGCAGTCACCAACACCTGTGTTTACGAAGTTGTTTTACAGCACGTTCCAGAGGTGACGTCTCATTTTGGGAACGTGAGCAGAGTAACGTTTCAAAGATTTTGAGCAGTCCTGAATAAGCTGAGTTATGATGGTTTCCAGTAGATACAGAAATTTTAGGTCTGCTTTTCATTGCTTACTTACCTTGTTTTAGTGCAAGTCTTGCAACGTGCAGGTTACAAGTTGCAAACGAAATAATTAACACTCTTTATGTAACCGATGGCATTTGGCTCACAGCTGGGGTGTTCTCAGAAGCGGAAGTTGAAGGACCGATTTCACAACTTAAGTCCAGACCTGATTTGGAACAAACTCAGCGTAGACCGCGGTTAAAACTATGTTTCAGACGTAACTTTTACAGCCTCTGTCCAGACCACATTCATATGTGATCTTCGTTTTCCTGAGTTGTGTATTTAAAAAAAAACGGTCTAGACTGGGTTTGAAACCTGGTTTCAGACCAGGTCTAGACTAAAGCTGTGAAATCGACCCACAGGGTTCAGAAATTCTGTTCTACCGACTCCGCTTTTGCTGGAAGCAAAAGCTGTCTTTTGCGAAACTCTGCCCCGCGCGTGAAACGGTGGGGCAATCCAGTATCATTCAGCCACAGTGATACGTCTTTATTTGTTGTTCTTTATTTCCGAACATTCTTTTGCCTGGTTGTGCCTTGCCAAGGGTGTGGCTGTTGTGCGCATTGGCCTCGTGCGTCACGTGTCATGCCGTGTTTTGTCTCTCCGACCAAGAAGAGCTATGTAGCATTTATGTGTGGGTGTGTGTGTGAACAAAACGTGTGCAAGATATCAAGAAAAGTCTGATAGACTTCAAACTCGATCTCTTTACTCGCTTGGTAGGTCGATCGGTTCTTTCAACTTTTGAAGCTTGTTACTTTATTAGGAAAGGCGCATGACGTATTTACAGGTCTCAGCAGGTATAGCTATTGTTTTTTTTTTGTTTTTGTTTTGTTTTTTTTGGCCGGAAAACTTATTTTCAGTTGGCTGCCAAGCTGTTCCATATATACGAGTGGTTTTGTAACGGTTAGCATTGCTTCAGTCCGTGGAAATATTTTTCACTTTTAAAGTAGGTCGTCCGATATCTTGTGTTATGACAAGCAGCTTATCATTTTGGCACCAAAGTGCCAGCCCCCATCGCCCAGGTGAATCATCTGTTGCACACTTATTAAATGTGCCTTTCTAGTGCTTTTTGGCCGATGGGTATATACTAAGTCAAGGTATACTTCATGGTTATAACCACACTGAGGGTACAGATTCTCACTGTGACGTTGGAAAAAAACAGAATCGTACCTACATTAGACGGCCGGAGAAGTGAAAGTTGAACGGTTATCTAATAATAATAATAATAATAATAATAATAATAATAATAATAATAATAATAAAGAATAAATAAAAAAAATAATAATGAAATCACCAATGAAGTAGGGAATTGCTGATGTAGCGACCACCTTTCAGATAAAAAAAGACGTAAAACCTGTTTGTGGTGGCCACCTTCTAGATTCGAATCAAAAGACGTGTGGTAAAACCGTCTTGACCACCTTCCAGAAAAGTGCGTAGAGTAAGACTGTTGTAGTGACCCAGACTACCAGACCTGGATAACAAAGACGTACAGTAAAACCTGTTTCAACGACCACGTTCCAGACTTGGATAAAAAGATGTAAAGTCTGTTTCAGTGACCACCTTCCAGACCTGAAAAAAGACGTACAGTGAAAACTGTTCTTAGTGACCACCATCTGGACGCCGATAAACAGAAGACGTACAGTAGAACTTCTTTAAGTGACCACCTGCCAGACCGGGATACAAAAGCGTACCGTAAACCTGTCTGCAATGACCACTTTCCAAACCCGGATAAAACACCTGTCAAGATGATAAATTACGTATCCCACCCCGACCTCCCACTTCAAAAGTGGGATAAAGGTGATACGCAACCCGTGAAAGTGCTTCAGATAAGCCTGTACTTTGTGTCATCTGCACAGGCCGCTCTAGTTTTTATTAACTCTGCAGTGTGTGCGCATATGTGTTTTTTTTCCTACATGATTGTTTATTTTGCTAAGAAAGCCACTCAGAGATTTATGGGTATAATCTGACATAATTTGATAAGCTTCTAATGGGGCCACAGCATGAAACAGGTTAAAAGAACTTAGATCTGTGTAAATACTGTTAGAATAAAGAGCTTTGAATTATTCATTATAATGCATATATTAGCGAATGTTGGAAAATCTCCTCGAAAAATAATTCGTGGAGTTATGCTTGGTAACTCTGTTAAAAGAGGAAGGGCTTTATTTGATCTGACAGAATGTGTGAGGTTAAGAAGAAGAATAAAAAAAAAAACGGACTTATTTTTTGGACGCGCCTACATTAAGCTGTTGACACTGATTTTTTTTCCTTGTTTCTCTGTTGGGTGATTGATCGTGAAAATAGATACACGTAGATATTTTTGACGAGTCATTCTTAACATTGAACTTTTTTCCCCTTCTCGCTTTTTTTTTTTTTTTAATGATGAGGGAAAACCAGCGTTTACGTAAGTGTGATCCGCCGATTTTTCCACAACTGGGTGAGGTTTGTCGCCACTTAAGTATATCCAGCCGATTGGCAATAGCCCACTTGCGACATTTTGCTTAGCAACGATCTGTCTGCATGTGAACTGCGACAATTGATTTTTGTCATTTCTTGAGGTATTTTAATATCTTAAGGCTCTCCCTGACTTAAGGGTTGGCTACGTGTTGCATACCCGCCCTGCTTCTGATCTTCAAAGAGGATTTAATCCGGCTCTTTTCACTCGGATCCAGGACGACCAATCAACACTACTGAAGCAGTTGGCGAACACTGTTGTTCATTAGGCTATTTAGCATGCAGTACAGAACCTTATAACATTGCTGTTTACAAGATTGATTTTTTAAGTTTTCACACCTGACGCCGCAGGGCGACTTAGTGTCAGTATATACAAGAAATATATATATATATATATATATATATATATATATATATATATATATATATATATATATATATATATATATATATATATATATCACATCGTATTATTTAAAATAAGAATTTTGAAGCAAATAAGAAACCATATATTTTTGGTTGGCTATTCCGGAATAGACTGCCGATAATTAAAATGTCACAGAAATCAATAATGCTCCATTTTTATTACACCAAAGAGTGAAAATAAGTTGAATGTAAATTCTTATCTTTTGGCGAAACTAATAAAAATTGAATTTAATGTGACTGTCGGTAGTTCAGTATTGAAATACCTATTGAAATTTAAAAAGTTTAAAAATTTGTTTGTAATTTCAGTTTTTTTATGTTTTTCTATTGATACCACAAGAAAGTAAGTTGTTTTTACAGTCTGCAACATAAATTGATGAAATAGTGAAAAAATCCGATTTTCGTGACATTCAATTTATTCTGGAATAGCCTACCAGAAAATATCTGGTTTCTTATTTGCTTCAGAATTCTTATTTTAAATAATATATATATATATTATTTAAAATTATAATATATATAATAAAATTAAAATTATAATATATATATATAACCAGTTGAGGAAACTTCGATTGGCATGAAATTTACCAAGATAGTTGCTGAAATCGAGTCATAGTGTAAATACCTGAAAAGCAGTGTATCACTTTTCACATCATTAACTTTTCACTTAAAGAAGAAGTGTTGTTGTGGCAAGCAAAGTGGTTATGAGGCAAAAGGGGAAAAAAAGCCATTTTGTAACAAACAAGGCCCATGCCAGATTTTATGGTGAAAGCTTTATCGTGTTTGCTCGGATGCTTACGTCGCTCTCGGTGCGTCATGAATTCCCTGACATTCTAAAATAAAAATTTTTTCCCGGCTGTTACACCAACATTAAAATAATCTGTCCGTCTCATAAAACACTCAGGCATAAGCCAAGCGTTACACAGAAACTCTTGCCAGGCAACGCGATTTCACTTAAGGGACTGCACAGTCTGCAGCTATACTGTAAGTAGACTGCCTAGAAATCAATGACCTATTTTTTGACAGAAAGATGCAGGCTTTTTTGTTTAAGCAAGTGCCGAAAACAACCTTTTGCTTTGTTTCGGTCCCACCATTAACTGCCCTTTTCCTAGTAGCCAGTTTCCTGTATTGAACCTGTTTTGTTGGTGTTTGCTGCTCGTCAGATACAAAACAATATATATCCATACATTATTTGGGCAGTTTCTTGCCAAGGGGCGAGCTTGTGTGGATTAGTGGCGTGGGTGTTGTTTCTCGGTTATTGAATACAGCAGTGCCGGAATCTGCTCATTCCCTGCCAGTATTTTCCTCTTTCCGGTGTGCGAGACTGCGCTTACTCACACTTCCGTTCACCTTGCTGGTCGTTTCCGGTGTTACCCAAAACAACTGCTTGGTAACTGTAAAGACTGTTTTAGTTATATAACAGTTGTAAGTTGTAAATGAGGGGGGGGGTGGGGGGGGGGGGCTTCGTTAAAGTTTCTGTACCTGTGTTCACTATTAGGGAACATCGTATGAACAAAAATTTTCAGAGTGACGATCTACTTTTAAATTTTTTGCTATTCCTTTAAGTGCCAATCAAACTCTTCTCCCATTTGTCGAAATTAGTCACATGATTGGCTGGTGGGTTCTTTTCATTTGACGAATCAGTACACAGTGAAACCGCGTTAAAATATGAAGTTTTGAGACTCATATAATTGTTGATAAAGTACATATGTTCGGTTAACTAAACTTGCTCCAGTTGTTTATTAACTTTTTTGTGATCAGCCAAAAATTGTGGAGGTGTCTTTTTTCATAGTTGGATTTTTCATAACATTATTTGTCATAACTACGATCTGGGGCTTTTCAGTTTGATTTGAGATTGGACGCCGAGCAAAATTGGCCGAGTTAAATATCACATGAGGGTTTTCTGTGTTTCCCTTTGCCAGTTTATTTTCCGCCAAGAGGGAGGAAGTGTGTGCGTGAGAGAGAGAGAGAGAGAGAGAGAGAGAGAGAGAGAGAGAGAGAGAGAGAGAGAGAGAGAGAGAGAGAGAGAGAGAGAGAGAGTGATTCAAGAGAGCGGTTGTGTCAAGGCGATCGCGTTGAAATCCGATCGCTACCAAAGAGTGTTCATTAGGGCGTGTTCAAAAACTGTGCCCGTATGAGTTCTTATGAAATTTATTTACTGAGCAAACGTTATTAGTGAGAAATAACGGTGGTGACATGTTTCTTTTTCCCCGCGAAGGCCTTTCAACTGTCGGAAAGTTCGCCAAGTTTGTATTGTTCTCTTTAAGTGAATGAATAAGAAATTGGCATAAGAGGGAATCGTGCAGTCAGGTGGAAAGTACACTGACCAAAAGCAATATACTAACGTCAAGCTGCGAATGTTAAAAATTCCATGCTTTATTTAACATTAGGTTATCAGTCTTTCGAGGAATGTCTTAATTTGAGCCCGATGTGGTCGACCTTGTTACATTTAGAAGTTCTTATAACCATTAAGAATAACATCGTATAGGTACAGTGAGGCCGCGCTGAGCCGATGTCGATACCTTCGGGATCATAAAAACAGGCTGTCTTACCCGATTATCTCTAAACCCTCCTATATCGACATGTTGCGAATGCAGGCGAAATCGGCTAATAACATAGCGGGTGATCGCATAAACCGGTTAATTGCGTCATGTAATAAAATCCATTTCCGTTCTTTTTTCGCATAAAATGTACTGGGTTATCGCATAAATCTGTTAAACGCATTATATTATTATATTATATTATACCGCCAATTTTCCCCAATATATATATATATATATATATATATATATATATATATGTTACAGGGAATCTGTGTAATTAGCGATTTCATGAAATCCCTAGGGAATTCGTGTAATGAATAAGCTCATATTGATCATAAACCTATTTTGAAAAATTATCCATTCAGGAAGGCTGTTTAGTGGTTCTTAAAAACTATGTATCCTTTTTCATATCGAAAGGAATTGGAATTTATAACATTAACATCCAAAATAACAGAATTTGCCGTGAAATGTGACATAAGTTACATAGGATAAAAATATCGCTTAATTCAGTTATTGAAGTATCTCAAGGATGATAGTTTGGCAACCGAGTGCTTTAAGTATATTAATTCAAAATCTACTATTAATTTCGGTAAAATACTACATTGCAGACATGAAAATTCTCAATAAAAACATCGAAATTGATTGAACAAGTTATTACACGAATCCACTAGGGATTTCATGAAATCCCTAATTTCACAGATTCCCTGTATCATATATATATATATATTGGGGAAAATTGGCGGTATAATTAACCGATTTCGACTGTACCTCTCTGCCTTAGACGTAAGGGTCCAAACCTTTATTCTGCCAGCCCCAATATTTTCAACATTCTGGGTGTTCTTCTGCACGCGTTGAGATGAACGGGTAATACTGCGACATGAATGCTATTGAACTGTATGTCAGATAAACCGAGGTCGGGTGAAGCAGTATTCACTGTACATAATATTACAGCGTGCAAGGGATGGTGTGTTTTTCTTCACAATGCTAGCTACAAGATCCTAGCTATGGTGAGTTCGGTCTATTCGATATGTTCTGTGAATTGTTTTGCGAATCTGAGTGAGTCGACTGTACCTCTCATAAGTTTTTTTTATAGAAACGTCATTTCTTTCGCCGAAAACGTGAAAACCATTCATGTGAATGCTGGTAAATTTGTTATGTAAGCGAATTGGAGATTTACTCTAATCATTGATTTGGCATGAGCTAAACCGCAAATCGCATTACGTTGGAAAATCCCCTTCAGTCGTGAGCCGTCCGTTCTCATTCCGTGGTTCACTCTTGTCTTCAATCAAGAATGGAAACCTTGTTTGTATTTTTTGCACGATAGATTCTACCAAGAATTGGAGAACCTTTCTTTTTCTTTATCCGCAATGTTGTCGGTACAGTTACACATGTTTACATGCAAACAGCATATAAGATTGATTGACGAGAACATCAAGCGCAGTTTTAATAAAACTGAGTAAAACACCTGTTTTTTTAGTCCCTCAACCCCACATTTCTGGATCGATTGTTGAAATCTTTTACATATAGGAAGTATTGGAACCAACAATGTAAATGAGCCCTATCGGCCCAAGGACATTGGCCCAGCTGAACTTCAGAAATTTTCACAACCCTTACATACTGGAATGAGTTTGTTAACACACTCAAGCCTACATTTTTTGATCAAGTGGCAAAATATTATACACATAGGTAGTATGGGTGGTAACAAGAATTGGTATTGTAAATGAGCCAGGTCGGCCAAGGGCATTGGCTCAGCTGGAATTTTAAAATTCACGAATATGATACGAATTGCTTAAGGGTTGTAGTCCAACCTAACAAAATCAAATACTGGGATTGTACGCCGGCGAGGGACATAGTCAGTTTCACTGACCCACTTGTTATCACAAAAATTGCGACAGAAAAAGCTGGTTTACACTGCAGACCACCAAGGACAAATTGTTTTTCTCACATTTTTGTGCCACGTCACACCTGTTGAGCTGTAGATGAGTTCGTTTGACTACCGAGTTTTCCCGATGCTATTGTTCTGTAACAGTTTTTGTGCGGCTGATTGTTAATGCTGCATTGACTCGTATTTCCTTGCCTATTTTCAGTAAGAACGTTTTATAATGTGCATGAAATATGTTCATTGGTTTTGTCGCAAAATTCTGGAAATTTCTTCACATTAGGTGCCGTTGCTTGGGACAGTAAACTTGCTAGGTGCTGTTTGCTAGAGAACGATAAATTTAAGCGGTTGCAATTTGCTGCAAAAAGATTAATTTATACTGGACGTTGTTTGCTTGGAGAGTCATGTTAAAATGACTAAATTTGTATGAATTTTGATGACAGTTCTGTTGAGATTAGATTTGGGAGGAGGGGGGGGGGTGAAAAAATGTCCTAATCTCAATATCGAGTGGGCTGCAGCGTACCTCTTGAGCATGCTGCCAGTTTCCTTTGGACTTTGTTCGCAACCCTATGTCTTTGTTTGTTTGCAACCTGTTGGACGTGGGAGATTACCAACTTGTAATTTGAAATAATCTCCACTTGTGGCCTGCGATTATGTAAACAAAGCGTATTGTTGTGTGGAGAATGAGCAATGTAAACGAACTTCACTCACAGCTGACGTGATGTAGATGATTTTGCTGTGGAATTTATTAACCCTGTTGAACTCCCCGCCGTGTCTACGATGTTTTCCGTCATTGCCAGCCATCTCAAGGGAGTTCAGTGACCTGTCTTCATAGCTATTTGCTCTCTGTGGCATCTCTGTAAATGGGAACACATCCATCAGGCTAGAAAACTTGTTTGTCGAAGGGTTGCTTGGTTCTCTGAGCACTTAGCCTGGTTGTTAATTTTTGTTCCTTTGTCATAATAATGTTTAAACCCAGCTTTCTTGGTTAACAGAGTGCATATAAAGCGTTTTATATTATAGTTGCGTGGTGGTCACGACAACAACTCAACTATAATTTCCCCGAGGTTTGTCGTTGTTGTTTTCGGCTTCTGACCCAAACTTTCAGAAACGAAATACTTTCGGTTCGAATGGTGCAGGGCTTTTGATTTCAGTACTTCTCACCACAATGTTGATTCTTGCATAGTAAGTATGAGGTGTGTGTATAATCGAAGTCAAGGCTGTCTGAACAGTATTTGATGCAAAAACTGACATATTTTGGGCTTCAATAAATTCAAGTTACATTGAAGGGTAATGAAAATTCTTCAAATTAACATTTCCAGAATGGAGAAAAAGCGAAACGCACTGCAGTTTTAACGGTGGTGAATTAAAGTTAGGCATCCTTTGAACGAGGACATTATGGGCCCGTCGTTGCACTTGTGAAATATGAATCATTGGCATTTCATCCCCTGCGCTAACTCTCAGGCGTTGTTGTGGCGGCTTTTCTCTGGTTACCTTTGAAGTGAAGCGTGCTTTTGGTTGAACCGTCCTTCTACACGCTGCAGTTTGACCTCAAAGCCTTTGCATGTCCTAATATTAAGCCACAGGAAAATGATTCAGTCCTTCAGCATCTATGGAGCGACCATTCTGCGACATTGCTGGTCTCCCATAAACACGAGAGTGGTCCCAGCTGCAGAAGGCTGTCATGTACGCATTGCCCTGAACTGACTCTTTGCGTGGCTTACTGGTCATGTTTTCTAATAGAGCCCTGTCAAATGAAGTACATAGAGAACGTCTATTGAATATGCTCCGCTTCTTGGCATGTAATCAGGGTTTCTCAGTGTGAATTCTTAATGTAATGCTCAACAAGGATTCGTAAACAACTCTCGTTTTCTATGTTTGGAGCGCTGAAAAAATGTTCCTGTCTAAGATTTGTCCCTGCGGGTGAAAAGCATTTTTTTACTCGCTGTGAAGCCACTTAAACTCTGAGTTTGAGCCTTATCATTTCTTATACCGCTTTGAGCTGTAAAAGGTAACTGAATACCGCTCGCCATTTTTATTTTGTTGATCTTAACAAGAAAAAATATCGCGTCAAAGATCTTTTTACTCGAAATTTGATAGTGACTATATGTATGAGATCGAAATTAGAAAGGAAAAAACATCTGTTGATTCTCTCAACAAATCAATTAAGCTAGTGAAGTTATTTAATGTTCAACATTTCGCTGTATATGGTAAGAATGTCATAGATTCTTTTCTGTTCTTTGCATTGCTTCCAGATTCAAGGGCTCAACCGTGCCCCTTTGATTTTCTGTTTATATTGATGATGGGTTACCATCTACACTATATATAGGGTGATGGGCTTGAATCAAAACGGTGCCCTGACGCATAACCGCCAGATAAAGGCACAAAAGACATCCACTAAGAATTTCAACTTTTTTTTCCAACGACAAAAGGTAGTCAGCGTATAGTGAATGATTTTCGTTTTTTTCCCTTACATGATTAACTGTAAATTCTTGGATTAGATCATCACTAGCTTCAAGGCAAGCATTTTCTGATCGGCTGTTTCTTCATTCCGGACTACATTGTGAGCATGACCCAGTGTCCCTGGATATTCTTGATAATATATTCTCCCCCGTGTAACAGCGGGATGTAGGTACGAGCTTGTCCGTCTGTCCGCATACTATCCGGGCTATATCTCCGAAACTATAGGTCCGATTGTTTTGAATTTTTTTTTTTTTTTTTTTTTTTGGTTAAGATCCACCAGAAATTGGCACAGTGACAGTATTCTTCGATCATTTGAACATATAGTATTTTCTACATCAGGTCTATCCGATATCACCTATACTGTTAAGAGGATTGTTTTGAAATTTCACACACATATAATTAAAAATTTGGGAAAACAATTTTTTTTCAATGTAAAACATAGCCTTTGTTGAAATTTAAATATGTAAAACTGTAAAAATTCTGAAAAAAGCGTGATGAAAGTGGCAGTAGTATAACACTTTGCAAATCGACCTTAGCATCGATTTCACAGGCCATCCGCCCTACACGGGGAAAGGGGGGTGGTATCTCTTTGAGATTCTAGTTGTTATAACTTACATTGTTTTCTTTTACTGTAAACTATAACAAAATAATGCAGGAAATGCCGTGAAAAAAAGAGAGACTACGTCTGTTTATTTATTCCCCACAGGTAGAACCTGTGGGGAATATATGCGATCGACCGCGTGTCTGTCGGTCTGTCGGTCGGTCTGTCATCAAAAGCTTGTTAACACGATAACTTAAAAATTCCTGCAAGGATTTTCATGAAGCGTGGTATGTAGCTTCTATGGGAACAAACACAGATCGGTATTGTAAATGGGCCAGGTCCGTCCAAGGAAAATGCACCAATTGGACTTGGAAAATTTCAGCTCTTGAGTGAGTATTGATGGCCGTGTTTAACTGATGGGGGGCCTGTGGGGAATATGTGGGCTATGCACACTGCTCTAGTTTATTTACAAAATATCTGGTACTTTTAAGTTAACTGCGACTACCACAATAACAACAAAAGTAATAAAAAAAATAATAAATTAATAAATAAATAAAGAAGGAAAAAATCAAGGTGTATGCGTATTTACAGGGCTCTGGCTAAGATTGGCAGCTACCCTTGGCTGACGTTTATTGATCTGTCTGGCTGTCTGAGACTGAGCGCCGAGGGTATAAGCGACCTGGCAGCCGCCTGCCCGGGCCTGAGTGACGGCGAGCTGTTCTACTGTGATAACATAGAGGGCCCTCTGGAGGACACGGCCGGCGGCTGTCGTAACCTAGAGTGCTTGAGCCGCGTGTGCTGTCGCAGTGGACAGTAGATGTGGTAGGTATAAACGAAAACAAAGGGGCTTGTTTAAGTGACATTTTATTTCACCCCACCTGATGTTGGTTTACAGTTGTCCGTGTCTCTGTCTGTGTCAAGGAAAGCATGCTGTATGTAAATAAGAAAAGAATTGCGATTGCAATTCAATCGTTTGTTAAATTATCTTTCATTATTTTAATCATTTGTATATTTAACAATTGACAAGCCTTTGGCTTGCAAGGGGTTTTGGAATTTGTGCGAGCAGCCGTTGGTATCTTTTTTTCTTGACAGTGATCGGATTTCTTGTATCATCTCCTCCACTGGCACTTCAGGCCCTAGGGCCACAAAACTTGAGACTTAGGTAGAACTTGATATGAACATGTGCATGACACTTTTTATTTTCGATTTCGATTTCGTTTTCTTGTTTAAAACGCCATGTGAAAAGAGTGTATTTTTTGCATGTAAATACGAAGCATTTTACGCACAGCACAGAACACACAGTTGCTCAGCTTTGTGCGAGCTCCCACTACGTAAATAGATAACACGGCGTATGCCTGATCAGTCAATAAAACCTAGTCAACAAAAACCAAACACTACTCGGCTTATAAGATGTATTCAAGCTGTGTTGTTTGCAATATATTATTCAAGAAATAACCAATTGAAGGGAGTATTTTTGCGTTTTAATTTTTGTCAAGTGTTTAACATTTCGCTAGCGAAATGAGGTTCTAGTACTCCAAGTGTGAATGTTATTGTAAGCCGTTTAAAAAAAATAAACAAACAATTGTGCATCATTGTTGTGTAGCACGAAATCGGATCAGCTCTGAATCCGGTAGGTAACTGCTGGGTAATACCGACTGGTCATTCAGATGTGGCCATGCGTCATGAAACAGGCGACTTTCCTGCGGTGCCGTGTTGTAAAACGAGCATTACGTGTCTTTCGGAATGGGGAGGGGGGTTGGGGGGTTGGGGGGGGGGGGGGCTGTGGGGAGCTACGGAATGTCCGTCAGCTTGACGCAATTACTGAGACATAACCACGTGACTGGAACCTGTAACCTCACACATCAGGGGTGGTTCAACTGGCTGAAAAAAAGAAACCATCTGCAATGAAGTCAATGAAGTTTGAACATAAAAGATATGTCTGATCTACGCGTAATGGGCAAAACTGTACTTCATGGTGACTTCACTTAACGTAAATGCCAGTTTCAAATAATATTAAGCAAATGTGATCAGCACCCTATCAAGCTGGGGGGAAAAAAGAAGACGGCACAGGCCTGGTTTACCAAAGCGTTTTCAGTCCTTGACGTCAGTTTGATATTAGATTATGCTGCAGCAGAAAAATAGCAAGAGATAACTCAGGCATATTCACTCTCCAAGTAGTCGGTTCAAAAACTTTCAAAATGTTATTTTTTTCTGAAGGGCTGTTACAGGAAAAGTTCAAGCACAATGTAAACTAATGAAATCTGTGGGCTGGAGTGATGGGATGTAAGCAGACCCGAATTTGCATTGTTTTTGACACGAATCAATTTGTTTCCACAACGAAAAGAACATTTAGGAAAGCCACAAAGGCTGTCTGGGTATCTGTCGCAGTTTGGCAGGCAATTTGAAATAACGCCGAGGATGAATAGCACTAGACGAAGTGATGTCAAGCGCTCAGACCATTTTTTTTTTGTAGAGACAGATGTGTCCTTTTATCCGTCGTCATTTCATTTCATGGTTTATTTGCTGAATTCTGGCCAGAGTGTGCTTCCACTTTACTGGTTTTTTCTGTAATGTAGAGATGTGACGTACTTAAGCATACCAGCGACATCCTTCTGTCGACACTTGGGCTCCATGGCGATATCTCCGGAGTTATTTATTTGTTCCACTCAGTTGTGCTCAGTTATTTACAGTCTCGGTCTATTTGCTGATAGCTCAGGGGAATGTTTGGAAAATATTGGAGGACTCCAGTAAATTTAAATAATAAACCCTCAATTAGAAAATTGTATACATTTACTGAAAAACATACACACTGCCCTTTAAAATATTTTGTCATGGATTCTGTTCTGAGACTGGATACGAGTTAGTGACCTTCGTCAACTTAATTACATTGACATGGCTATTGATCGTGGAGACAGGTTTATTGCCCGTCACCATGACGAGGTCTCGCTCTTTGTCAACCAGACCCTGCCTGTCTCAGTCCTGGTCTCTTATTTGTTACTTTACCACATCGATGAAATATTTATAAACAGCACGGCCGTAGTTAGATCCGAATTAGCTGGTTTAACCCCAGGGTGAAAAGGGCGCCTCCATGCGAAAAGCCCAAGAAACTGATTCATGGATTCATCCAATTTTCAAACTATATTTAAACCTTGACACCCCAAGATTAAGTGATAATGTGATACTTTCGCCGGGATACTACTGCAAAGTAGTTCTCTGTGTACTTATTCAAGAGTTGTGACCTTTCCATGAATTTAATTCTTGAAAGTAGCTAATAGTATTAATACTCTGTATCTATCAAAGACTGTAAATGGCCGTCCCAGTCATCAAGATTAATTTACTGCTGTTATTTCAAACAACCCGCTTTATGCTGGAGAAAAACGTAAATCACCCGGAATGAATTAACGTGTCAAGCATTGTTGACCCACATTTTGGTTTCCAACAGTGGACAAATTGTTTGCAGTTTTTTCTCCCGATTTTGCTGAGTATCGTCTCAATGCGAAAATCAGTCACTTGCGACAGACCGAGTATCCCCCTGCCCAGCACAAGGCCCACACGATGCCTGGAAAAAACGGCGCGTCCATACCCGGTCTTTGTGCTTGCACTGCTCCTTATGGTATACACGAGTTGATTGGTAAGGGGTAATGGGAAATGACAAGGTTCCTTTCATTAACCTGAGTACGACCTCATCCACCATCTCTATAGCTTCTGCTGATTAGTAATTGTGTGGCGCAAGTATGCATTGTTGCAAAAATATACCGGTAATTACACAAGCGCACCTGAGCAGAGATTACAGGGCACACTCTTTTCTACTCCATTGCAGTGAATATCTGCACTCCATGCTCCATAGACTTGTCAACAGCAATAGACTGGCTTGTGTTTGATATTTGTCGCGTTCTGTTCAAACTCCCTCACTCCCCAGCTCCTCTCTCCCTCTCCCTTCCCTCCCCCTTCCCCCCTCCAGTCCGCTTCTCTCGTTTTGGCATTATTTTGCGATAATTAACTCCTACATGATTCCAGTTTTTTTTCACGAAAAAGAGGTTAATTGAAACGCGTAGCCACACAGGAAATATGGTCTGTAGCACGAGGTTACAATAAATAGTCCTTGTAAAAATGTGTGTTAAGGGAGTGGGGTGGGGGGGGGGTGCATTTCTTAGATAATCCGCATTAGCGTGTTTCAAACAATTGGTTCATTCCTTTTTATTTTTGCCATGACAAATACGACAGTATAACGGAGCACACACTGGTGTAGATGAAATAGTTTCGATGCCCTGTGCTTTTTGCGTTCATTTGAAGCTTATACCACAAGTACGCGAGAATTCCTTGCATAAAGGTCACTGCTTTTTCCACCATTGTAGGCTACTTTTAATGGAGAAAGGGATACCCTTTGAAGCAAATGCATGCAGAAAACGACTTTATCCAAGAGTTACAAAAACAAAACGGATTAAAGCAGGGTTCTTTTTTTTTTTTTTTTGGTAGGGATTTGCAGGCGGACTGAGATGTTTCCTTATACAGGTTTTATTTATTTATAAAAAGATCAAACATTTTCAAGTATATCTTTATTATTTTAAGTCCCCGCCACTTCGCTTGACGCGGAGTGGGGAAATCATGCCACTGTCCATTCGTGCACCGTATGTCTGCTACTAATAATGAAAAGTTTGTAGTGTATTTTCTTAGTATGCAATGGATTACGCTTCTTTTTTACCTCAAAGAAAAACCACACATAGGAGTTGTGCGATTGTTCTTTTTCTTTTTTCTTAAAAAAAAATTGGCAAAATTTTACAAAACAGTTGTGTACTTAGATTGGGGGTTTTCGGATCAGCCAACTGGTAGCAGTGGTAGCATAATAATAATGGTAGCATAACGGTATCACGAACCTCAAAGGCGAGTGCGAACAGTGTGCTAGGCTAAGGGAAGGCTCTTGGATCAGTCCAAACGCGAGTGTTTGTTATAGTTTCATTTCATGGTTCTTGTACAGTTATAATCTCATAACAAAACAATATTTTTTTACTATTCTCAGCTGTTTTCTGTATCTCAAGTGCACATTCTGAAGAGTAAAACAGGCTGCATATATTGATTCGTCGTATGCATTGCAAAAAACACTGCCGTTTCCTTTCTACGTGCACTGGCGTGAAATAAATCACAGCCGTGAAAATTTGTAGTCTCTGAGATATTAGATTTCATGTCTGTGTGACACTATCATTAGATTTCATGTCTGTGTTACACTATCATTAGATTTCTAGTCTGTGTGACCCTACCATTAGATTTCATGTCTGTGTGACACTATCTCACTGTTCTTTAAGTTCTTGGGCTTTTGATAAAAAGAATCTCATATGAAGAACTTGGAGTAAATACTCTTCCAGTGCAGTGCGACCCATTTCAGAAATTGTTTTCTGCACTACTTTTGGGTAAAAACTGCCCATATGATAGGGCTTAGGTCTTCCAAACAATTAGGTCTCACCAGCGCCGGATATCGGTTTGCTGGATGTAGTACAAATAAGTTAACTTTTTTGCGCAGTTGTTTTATAAAGCAGTGGGTAAGTGACAACTGGGCTTGTGGGTGACAGTGCCCGAATGATCGCTGTGTCCTTTGAAACCTTATCCGTGAACGGCCATTACCCGCTTGTGAGAGACAACCTGAAGACTGCGAAAAAGGCGCTAGATATTCTTGATTTGAAAGATATGCCCGGTAACATTAATATGCAAGTGACGCTAAGACGAAGTTCGTTTCCGGGGAGAGGGGAGGGTGAGTTGAAAGTTTGTAGTCTTGGGTGGGGGTGTAGGGGAGGATACTGTCATCCTTGTTTTACAATAGTGCTTGAAGAGACTTTTGTTATCACATGTTGTTATGTATGAAGTCTACGTGTGCTGTGAGTGATCTTCTATTTAATATTGAGTGGTCTACAGCTTTATGTTGGTCTAATCAAAGTGATGGACTTGACAGATCTTCACCATTTAATCTCATATACTCTGCCCACTGAAAGGATAAAAAATTAACTTAATCTTGAAGTCATAATAGTTTGATTATCTATCGATAATAGTTAGGCCCTCCTCGTTCATGTTACGTGAGTGTTGATAAAAGGACGCATTGTGGAGCACCCAACAAATCAAAACCTTTTCCTGAATCCTGGTCGATAATTCCTAAAATTTATTATTCATAATCATAGGAGGTGGATTGCCGGTGATCAAATTAACCTTACTTTTTACTCTTTACTTTTTAAGGTTTCAATCGAACAGTATAATTTTTCTTATGCCCAGCCGACTTTCATCATTGGAATTTGGTTGGAATGTTCAGATGGTAATCCCTCACACAGCATCTATATATATATTGACGATTTGGCCCAAAACTGGCCAAATTTAATGAATACAAAAATGCTAATCTTCCTCAAATCCTGCCCGCGTGCGTTGAATTTTATAGGAATGTTCCTCTCAAGCTGCTGCATCGGGCGTTGTTTGTGATTTGGCCTAAAACGGTCATATTAAAGTAAAAATAGAATGATAGTACATGGCGTTTCTTCACCAGTCACCATGTGTGGAGGCCTGTTTAGTCCAGTGGTTAGCGTTGTCGCTTGCGAAGCTAGACGTTTCTTTCTTTCTTTCTTTCTTTCTTTGTAGTATTTGTGTTATTGGTTCGGCGAAAGCTGGCCAGATATTACCAAAACGGTTAGCTTTAGGAGAACAAAAGTGCTGTTCGTCCCACAGATCCAGTCCGATTGCTATTGATTGCGATGTTGCCCATTCTAACAAATTCAATATAGCAATAAATATCTGAGGTTTAAAATTGTTCACAAAGGATGGAGATTTGAGCCAGTGTTGACGTACTGCTCACGGATTTGCGGCTGATCTCACACAGCAAGAGAACCAGACGAATATCACGCAAATCTAGGTATATTACAAGCTGAAGGCCATATATAATCTGTGTTGTATTGTAGTTCATAGAGTGTGCGAAAATTCTTCGGGTGTTACTTTTTTTTAGCAAGTTTGTTTTGGCCAGCGCATAAATGGAAAATTTTAGCTAAACTACACAACTGGTCATCCCACCAACCCAGTGCATGATGAACTACTGGCAGTGAAGCACCTGTGTTTACTTAGATTGACAGCCCCTAAATTAAAATTACAGTGGTATGCACTCTCTGTCGTGCCCTGATTATTTTGCATCCATTTCTTTGTCTGGGACCACATTACAGACTCGGCAACAAAGGGACAAAATCCAGCATTTGAGTGTTGTGAATAGACTGGAATTAGTATTTTACTTATGACAGCACTTCAGTGCTTAAAAATATCCAGTTTGCTTGACTTCGTTATCTTAACTGAAATCGAATCCTGTTAAGTATTTGCAAATATATCTCCCTAGTTAACTTAGCTTATTGAGCCTCTGATCCAGGCGTCACTTCATTCAGGCACAGGATAAGCCAAACATTAATGAGAATAAGAAGTAATCGATCATAAAATATCATTAATATAGTGAAGCTTTATATGGCGATTGAGAGCCTTACGTCGATAAAAACTGCTTGCTTATTAGTTGGTATGCCAACGGTGAAACAACAGTACTTAACTTGTTTCAGAGAAAACAAATATGCTTGTCACTGCCTTACTGAAGAAGGTGTTAGTTTGCTTTGAGCGGGTTCAAATGTGCAAGAAATTTCTGCTGTCACTGCCCGGTATCCCTACCCCAAGTTATGAATCAATCTGGCATGTGGAACAACCTGTGCGACCGCAGACATGGTATGCTGTGTGCGGTGATCTTTGTGACCGGACATATGGCATGCTGTGAGCTGTGTGGCCGCGGGCATGCATGGTGTATGCAGTGATCTGTCTGGCCGTGGACACGGCGTGATGTGTGCTGCAACCTGTGCGACTGCAGACATGGCATACTGTGTGCTACAACCTGTGTGACTGCAGACATGGCATACTGTGTGTTACAACCTGTGCGACTGCAGACATGGCATACTGTGTGTTACAACCTGTGCGACTGCAGACATGGCATACTGTGTGCGATGATTCTTGTTGTCCTGTTTTTGGTCGTCTGTGATACTGCAGTGAAAAGTCATTATTTCGCTTGAAATGAACTTCAAAATAGTAATCAAGCTGTGTTTCTGGAGATAAATGCGCAGCCATACATCTGAACAAGAAACATTTCTTCCCATATACTCCTTCCATTTCCGCCCGAAAATATCCGTGTACCAGTTAAGGATCTTTTGTGAGGGGAGCACTACTATACTACTACTACTACTACTACTGTCATAGTATTTATATATATATATATATATATATATATATATATATATATATATATATATATATATATATATATATATATATATATATATATATATATATTTGCGGTTTGTGCTTTCAAACGTCCGACTTTCCGGCCGGCCTGTTTCAGCCTTGTGTTGCTTTGATAGCCCTCCGTATGTTAGTGTTTGTATAAGGGTTACACCTGGTCCAGGAAGTGCACCAGTGTCATGGGGTTTGATAGTATTATTTGTGTAAAATTGTTAGCTGCAAATAATTCGTTGTCATTTGCTGACTACTTTGTCCCTGGACATTCTTTGCTAATTCCTGTTTAAATCTGGTATAGTAGTTCGTGGTGATACCGCGCGCTTGGGAAAATAATATCTTGCTCTTTATTTACAGATGCTGAACGAAAACACCAAACTCAGCTTTGAACCGACTACCGACAGATGTGAAAGTTTTGAAATAACATGAAAACCGCCTGTTGGAACGTCAGCTAGTGTAGAGACGCATTTGACTTCCTATTGTGTAAATTGCTTTAATGCACATGTGAATTTTCAAGTCATGTCGTTGAGTTTACGTAAGTGGGTGCCTATTATGGAATTCGTTTGACGGTAAGATTTAGTTTGAACTGTCTTAAGTCAGCCGACACTATCTTCTGTCTATCGCTCTCCATTTTTCCGTTTGAAAGAAAAGTTCGTAACCATGCCCTGTTGCCGAGCTTTGGATTTGTGCTCTCAGATTTTTATCAGTTAGATGTCGTTTTTCACGATCAGGTGATTAAATTAAGTGAAAAAGGTTCTCGTCTTCTTTGGGGTAGTCGACTGTAAACCCTAATCCTCGTGGGTTTTTGCCCGATCGTTTCCGTATTGCTAGCGGCATGAATATGGCAAATTTAAAGACCTTATAAGGAGCAGTATGTTCAAGAAATCGGGTGCAAGATGTAGATGAGTGGGTGGCGTCTTTTCTTTGATCCTTCTAGAATCCAAGCAACGTAAATTTCGAGCCCGAGATAATGATTTGTGAAAGCTAAGCAGAAGGGGCAGAAACACAATCTAAACGTGGTGTTTTGTGACACCTGGGTGCAGTGCAGCGATCCAGAAATCATGACAAATGGTAGTAGCAAGTTTGACAAACTTTTGCTTTCACAGAACATGTCTGGGACTGGGTTACGTTTTTTTTTTTCTCGAATGGAATAGTTCTATAGAATAATCTAATGGATGTTTCTCATTGGACGCACATAGTTCTCCCATGTGTTACTCACATTTCCTTTTGAAAAAATAACCTACATAATTATAAGTCGCCGTTATCCCGCAAGTGTGGAGTTCCACATGCGATGGCTTTGATCGTTATCTGTGTTAGCGTGGGTTAAACATCGTAATTTTATTTGTGTTAGCACTTAATTTAATGTGAATCATTCTGGCATTGATTGATCGCTTTATATTGAAGAAATAAATAAACCGTGGATAATCTCAGTCGTTTCTTCATTGAATTGTTTTTAAACTCGCATGTTTCCTATTTAGATACTGACCAAAGTACTTGTTGATATATACTGAGAATGTATTGTAACATCCAAATTCACTTTACCTGAAACGATTTGATGGAAATTAGATGGCCGTAGTCACGACAGCCTTGGATTTTTTCTCGATAAATGTTTTGAATGTGTTGGTATTAGTGTAAAGGGTAGATGACTAGGGCAACACAAACAACACATTAACAGCAATATTGTTTATTTCCAATTAAAAATTTGATTCTACAATATACGCTACGATTATGTGTTGTTAAAATTTTTTATGTTTTAACAAGGTTACATTGAAAGCATGGCCGTTTCTACAACCAGTCCCCCAATTAGTAAAAAAAAAAAAAGAAAAAAAAAGAACATTCTTTCACAGTAACCTCGATTTTTGTGTTTGATTTTTTGTTGTTGAAAAGGATACGGGAGGCTGCATTTTTTTACGTTGTGAATGCAAACTACTGAAATTTTAAAGCTGAATTGTTTGTCTTCACACTTTACACTATCTCTATAGACACAGGTGCACACACGGGTGTATTACATCAGACTGGGTATTTGATATGGAGCTGCTATTGCTCATGGTAAGAAAAAATAAAAGAAAGAAAAGGCTGTAAGACAATATTACATTACCGCTGCACAACATACACACTTAATAGTCATTTTAAACTCTAGCGCGGACTTCGTGTTGAACTCAATATAACGTTCGATGCACTAACACAGCATTTAATTGACTATACAAACCAAGAAATTTGGAACTGAACCAACCAATCAATCAGTCGAGCCTAAAGTATTGAACATTAGTGCCACGACATGAAAACATGTTTGGCAATGTTTTTTCCTGGTTGATATTTTTATACCCCCCTCTGCGGGAGATATTTTAAAAGTTTACTAGAAGGAATGACTGTTTCCACTACCGACACCCCAAATTAGTCGCAGAAACAATTGAAGGGTTCCGTGCACAAACCTGTTATGTAGGGTTAACAGCACTCTAGAAAATCGCTCTTAAAGTTCGGAAAACTGCAAAATCTGAATTTTAAGTCTGTGATTGTTATTGTCTGACCGATTTTAATAAATGAGGTATCTCCAGATTTGTCACTGCTTGAGAAACACGATAAGCTATAAAAATGCAATTTTTATTTGTAGAGTAGTAAGCTGTTTTACACGAGTCGCCCCACAAATGATAAAAAATAATGATTTCCAGTTACTGGAAAACACGTTAGACACGTATTCGTTGGTTTTAGACATTTAAAAGGCATATTTTGAGAAAATAATCACATTTACTCTATAGTAACGTTATTTCACTACCACCCACCCCCCTAATCCCCATCGCAACCAAACAAGTTTAAGTAAATTTTTAGACCCGAACCGGACGAGCCCGGGGCATGGGTCTATAGGATTGCCCTCTGTCCGTCTGTCTGTCCGGCTGCCCGTCCGTGTGTCACACTTTGGATGCTGATTTGTTTCCACGCAAGTTCTCCGAAACTATTTACCCTAGGCATATGCAACCTTGCACAGTGAATATATATATATATATATATATATATATATATATATATATATATATATATATATATATTGAAGTTGTACAACGTCGTGTTATTTTTCAAATCGGCCAAAAATTGCTAAAATGACGACTTGTCAAAAACTGTGATTTCTTGAGATAAGACTTGCAATATAAGACTTGGGTGCTTTCCACGCAAGATCTCCGAAACTATTAATCCTAGGCATATGCTCCCTTGCACAGTAAAAATATATATATCGAAGTTGTGCAACGCCATGTTATAGGTATCAAATCAAATATCAAATCGGTAAAAAATTGCTAAAATGGCGACTTGTTGTGTCCGGTTGGGGTCTGCGCCTTCGACGATGGCTTGTTATATATGTTTCTGAGTTTTAATGCGTACAGACCCCCCACCCCCCTCCCATCACTGACCAGAATCAAGGACCGACAAACAGTTAATTCTTATAGTTAATTCTAATACAGTGGAACCCTTTAAGCCGACATTGTGGGAAGGATCATTTTACGTCGGTTTATCCAACATAATTTTAATGCAAAACTAGACCGAAATTCGCACAGTGAATTAAATCCCACTTGGAATGATAACTTAAAACGGAAGGTAGATGATATTGCTATTTGTTAACAATTTTCACATGTCTGAATGTAGAACATCATCCTAAATACTACCAACTATACCGGTAAGGTCAAAGTAAAAATTTTTTATCAGGTGCACCACTTCAGATGACCCTCCATACATGTGCCAAGTTTGATTGGTCTAGCTTCAGCAGTCTTGGAGGAGATGTCTGGAAACCGATTGCTCTATCTCTTACTGTTTTCGAGATAAAGGCCAACTTCCGGTTTGGAGCTCGAAAGTGACCTGGAGGTCAAGAACACTGAAGTTATACCTTACCGTCGTAACGTCGTATAGGGGGTGGAGGTCGAATATGAAGTCAAAATTGCTCTATCTCTTACCGTTTTCGAGATAAATCATTTCTGTTCTTAAATAACGTTTTTCGCGATTTGACCTTGACCATCAAGGTGAAGGTCAAAAAATTTTAACGGGTGCCTCAGATCACATCGTCGTTTATTTATGTGCCAAGTTTGGCTTTTCTAGCTTCAACGGCCTTGCAGTAGATGTCTGGAAACCGATTGAACTTTTTTGCGATTTGACCTTGACCAGTAAGGTCAAGCTCAAAAATTTGTATCAGGTGCACCACAAACAAAAAACTAGACCGAATATCGCTAAATGGCACCCACTTACAATGGTACAATATATCTGGTCAAAGACACATTTTTCGTTTTTCGACATAATTATCAGCTTCCGAAAAATTATCTTGAACGAGTACATCGAAATAAATATAATGTAATCTGTTTTGGGTACAAATAATCAAATTCAGTTTTTCTAACCGTTTTCGAGATAATGGTCAACTTCCGGTTTTTAACCCAGCCGACTCGGTCGGACTGGGTTAGTCGTATCACTATAGGGGGCTTAAATGTATGTGCGCATGTTAAACTTTTTCTTTAAAATGCTACTGCTACAGTTTTGCTCCAGTCGTTTTGATATTACGCATGGATGTTCCCTGGGTGGTTCCCCACTTGCCTATTACTTTTTTTGACGATTGACGAAAAACTGACAAAATTTGTGCCCGTTTTGACCCATTTTAAAAATGATACTCCTTCTACAGTTTTACTCCAATCGTTTAAATGTTACGCAGGGATGTTCCCCAGAGTTTCGCCTACCAGGCTATTATTTTTTTCGCGATTCGCGAAAAACTGCCGAAATGGCGGAACTTTGAAGTTTGGCAAAAACTGAATAAATGGTAGTACATAACTGAATTGTCAAACCATTCATTTCTCTGTCTTTTTCAAAAAGTTATAAAATTTTAATTGAAAGTTTCTTAGGTGCTTCTCCACCTGGACTTTGCTTTTTTCGCAAATGACAAAAAATGCCGAAATGGTGGAAATTTGAAAAATTTGTGAAATTGTGTAAATGTCCGTAAATACGTGAATCGTCAAAACCCAACCTGTCCAACATCCCTTTTCGGGTAGCTTCCACCCGGGAAAACTCGTTTTTGTGTATTAAAATTATGAAAAAGTTACGCTCAGAAACAAAGTTCTTCATTTTTTGGCCTAACAGTATTCGTTTCGGAGTTTTTCTCTCTTTCCTTGTTTATTAACTCGGCTGGGTCATGTCCTTGGACATGCTTGTTGACCTTGACCATGACGGAGGAGGCACATCTTATATAACGTCTGTTAGGCCCAAAGGGTCGAAAATAAGCTCAAAATCGTCCTATCTCTAACCGTTTACGAGATACTGGTCAACTTCCAGTTTTTGACCTTGACCATGACGGAGGAGGTCAAGGTCACCGAGGTACCTCTTATATAACGTCTTTTAGGCTCAAAGGGTCGAAAATATGCTCAAAATCGCTCTTTCTCTAACCGTTTACGAGATAATGGTCAACGTCCGATTTTTGACCTTGACCATGACGGAGGAGGTCATGGTTACACGTGTAATGCGCGATCATTTTTAACAGAAAAATATCAGCAGGTGAGGTATCATATGTAAATATTTACATTTCAACAAGGGATAACATTTTTGTGCACCCGAGAATTCTGCATTGTTTACATTTTATCTTTGATATTATTCACATGTTAACACAACTTAACAGGATTGTGCAACCGGGAAAATTTCAAAATTTTAATGGAAAAGACCTGTTATCTCGGCATGTCATTATTGTGCACCCGATTTCGCATTTCAAACTGGACTTAACATGTTTTGATGACCATTTCTAAGCATATTTCATCGGTGGAAACTTTACAGATGATAGATCTGGACTCCAGGAACTCAAATATACCTCAGTGCACAAACATGTTATCTCAACATAACAGGTTTGTGCACGGAACCCTTCAATTATTCTTTTTATAATGGACTCGGAGGGGGGGGGGTTATTTTGTATTTTTAAATTTTATTATTATTATCATTATTGTTTTTATTATTATCCCCCGTGTAACGGAGGGATATAGTAATGAACTTGTCCGTCCGTCTGTCCGTCTGCACTTTTTTAGTTCGCGCGATATCTTTGTTACCATTTATTATCGGAAGTAAACCAAATTTTATACGAAGAAAATATGTATAGTGAAGTTGTGCAAAGGCAGGTTATTTTTCGATTTTGTAAAAAAAAAAAGTGAAAATTTCGACGTTTTTACTTTTTTTGGATTCAGTCGTTTTTTGCATCGATTTTTGTTCGCGCGCTATCTGTATTACTATTTATCGGAAGCAAACCAAATCTTGCAGGAAGAAAAAATATGTAGTAAAGTTGTGCAGCGGTCGGTTATTTTTCAGTTTTGTAAAAAAAAAAAAAAAAGTGAAAATTTCGACGTTTTTACGAGTCTAGTTTTTTGGTAAAAAACCTTTTACAATATATCATCCCAATGTACGATGTTGTACTTTTTACTAAGATGTCCTGTTACACGGGGGATCCTGCCTCACCAAGGCTCTAGTTTTTCTTGCAAAAGAATTTTGACAGCGTATTGTTTAAATCGGAATACATTTGAAACATCCAATTTCGGGCTACTTGTGCCAAAGACTGAAGTTTTTAAGTAGTTTTTTTCTTCACATCTTGTACATTTTCTGTACCCACAAGAGTACAAACTGGTCTATCACACTGAAATCCGATTTTGCAATCGAAATAGTATAAAATGCTTTGATTTACCCCCAACACTGTCCGACGCACAAAATTAAGCCCATGTAAATTCGGCAACAGTTGAGAAAACTATCGTTATTAATTAAGAGATCAATGCAAATACGATAGAATAAATAATAATAAACAATATTTCTAGAATATTTTTCCACACTATATTTGTAATAAGCAAATGAAAATTCCTTGGGAATAATTTTGGATATAAACAACATTTGGTGCATATAATTTGAGTATATTGTCTAATTTGAACACAGTTTGGTTTATAAAAAAGTTTTATGATTTGTTAAAAAGGCACGGTCGACCCATCAGTTATATTGTGCCGTGACTTTTTAAATGGAAATGGTGTTGTGATTTGGAAATGTCACTGCGAATGAAGTAGAAACTAGAGGTGTGCCCGATCGGAGTACGAATGCCCCGCCTGGCGGATAGTCAGTGACATAATCTTGGTTTGAGGGATGTGATTCTTCTTGAAGAAAGAATGAATAAGCACGGACTTAGTAACGAGGCAAAAACAAATTAGGTCGATTCCAAAATACTCCAAAAATATTCCAAAATAGAATAAAAATTTAATCAGCTTTATACATGTACAAAACTTAGTACATAGAGCACCTAACTGCAGTAAAATTGTCTAAGTTCAAAGGCCAATTTCGACCGAATAAACGCCTTATCGGACAAACGGACGACATCCAGCACAACTTCAATATATTAGAAACAATAATCTATAAACAAATAAATCACCAAACAAATATGTAGAGTGAGGTGCGACCCACAAAACTTAGTACATAAAACATCTAACTACAGTAAAATTGCCTAAGATCAAACCCCAATTCCGACCGAAGAAACGCCTCGTCGGACAAACGGGCGACGTCCTGCACAACTTCAATATATTAGGAACAATATCCTCAAAGCAGAAAAGTTGCCGGCCAAAAAGCTTCGCTACAGTGTTTTGTGTGAAAGAATTATGCTTAAAAAATCAGTACTCGCTAAACTGAAAGTGTACATAAACATAAACATACATTAAAATGTGAATAAAATGGCGATTGCACTAAAGAGAGTATAATACTTAATTTGTAAATCAATGTATTACGTTATTTAATTACATAAAAATATGTTTGAGATATGTTTTAAAAAAAATGCAGCAGCGCGGACGCCCCCTCTCCTGTACGCAATGCGTACGCACCGACCGTGCGTACGTACATTATGAATGACCCCAAACTTGGTCAACTGTCGCCGTATATACCGGTTTGACAACAAAAAAGTGAATTGGTTTTCGATGTTCCAGGCTTCTGTTATACCTTGTAAAGGATACAGTTCGAGAGTGACCTCAAAATCTAAGAATCTCAAAAAGATATTACTTTTTGCCATGGAACACAAAGTTCGGGACCAGGTCTTGAGTGGACTGTTTTGTTGCACAACGTAAAGAATGCATTTCTTGCATTGATAAACGAGAACAAGGCCAAAACAACCAAATCGTCACTTTAGATTTGGGTTAAATTTCGACAATAGGGTTAAAATCGTTTTTTGAGACACAGAGCTCCGGTTACATTCGACTAGATCTCAAAAAGTCCGGGTCATGAAGTGTCCCGTTATTTGTCATTGTGAAGAATAAGATCAAATTGACCATCCTTCAAAGATTTCGAGGAGATATACACGATCTTAACCTTGAATTGTCAAAGGCACAAACTGCGCAACTCACCTGCAGGTAGTAGTAATAAATCCAAATTCCCTAAAAGTGTTTGAGAAACAAAAATTGTTTGACCTTTTACATTGAAACTTAAGGTCAATTAAGTGACCGATGGTCCAAATTATGTCATACTCGTGAAATTTTCGAGAAGTGGAAATCACATGACTCCTGATCTACACCCTAAGAAGTTGGAAAAGAGTCTGCAGAAATGTTTAGACAACTAAATCGTATATCTTTTGACCTGGCACTTTGAACTCAAGTTCATAGTTCAAGATTTATTATATATTTCGTACTTACATACATATTATTACTTATGTTATTGTATATGCAACGTACTAACGATTGCTTACGGGGTTTGCAAGTAGTAATGATCAACTCGAGAACATATGAAAAGAAGTACATTGTGAAAAGAATGCTAATTTTCGTGGCTTGAAAGTGTCTTTTTTATTTTGTCAGTCATATCTTCTCTTTCCAATTCTTGATTCTCGAGTGCGTGATCATGTCGAAACAGGCTTGTATCGAAATTAAACTTTTATATATGGATTGATGTCCAAAGTGTCTTTTCCAATAGTAACTAGCCAGTCATTCAAATTACTAATGCTATGAGCGAAATACTCCCGGGTTTGGTCCCAATGGTGTAAGTTCCCTCGCTACTTACTGGGTGTCCCTGTAAACCCCACTACTCACCATTGCTGATAACCCTTAGTTTAAAAATTCCAATGAAACATTCCAATTTTTTTGTTTTGAGAACTAATTTTTAAATAAAGTCATTTACGTATGCAGAACATACGAGACAAAACTATTAAGTTTCAAAACATAAAAAACGAGTCGTTTTTTAAAGTTAATATAAAATATTGATAAAAATTTATCAGAGACACAGCACACCAAAAAAGATCTTATAAAAATAAAAGCTAACATATGTGTTTATACAGAACAGGGTTTTAAACATAGTTGCAATAAGCTCATTAATAATTTGGAATGCCCACATAAAGAAAAAAATATAAAGCAAAAAATAATAACAATAAAGCAAATCAAATTAAAAATCTATAAAAAGAAGAGAAAAAAAAGAAAGGAGGTGAAAATGGAAGATTGTCATGCTATTTCATCCTGAGGAAGTTTACAGTAAATTATTCAATGAGAACAGTTGCAGCTTAAAACAAGTGCCAAATTCCTTGGCATACCAAGGATGTAGTGCTTTTAGACTACCGTGCTGATGGTTTTCAGTGCATCTCTGTTTTCCCAGTTTTTGTTGTTGTTTTTTTTTCGAAAAATGTCTTTGAATGCCATGTCGCAAGTAATTCAAAAACAAAACAAAAAAACGAGAAACCAGATAGAAAGAAGTCAGTAAAAAAGAAAAAAAAGAAGGAAATTATGTAATATTCCGTGAAATATTCCCAACCATGCGTACTCCATCAAAGCCTGGATTGTACTTTTGCAATTTCTTGCCCATTGATACTATGCATCGTATTTTGAGCTTGGGCGTGAAAAGAAGGTAGGCATGAAGATCTAGTAGTACACAGGACATATTTCAGGTTTTATTGTTTTTGGATTATTTATATATGCGATCGACCGCGTGTCGGTCTGTCGGTCGGTCGGTCGGTCGGTCGGTCGGTCAATCGGTCTGTCGATCTGTCATCAAAAGCTTGTTAGTGACCGGCCGCCCGCGTGGCGCGGGGCGGGGGACGAAAGTATTCGGATCTGTCCGTCCGTCCGTCTGTCTGGCGACACTTGGAAGCACAAATTTGTGCACGCCTTATCTCAGCCGCTATTCAACGCTAGCTTTTGATTGTTGCTACAGTGAAAACATATATATTGAAGTTGTGCGACGTTGCATTATTTTTCGATTCGACCAAAAAATGACGAAACGGAGACTTGTTGAAAATAGGCAATATTTTAGTATTTTTGTTGCCTAGATTGCCACTATGTGCACGCGATATCCTTGCCACTATTCAACGCTTCCTTTTGATTGTTGCCACAGTGAAAATATATATATTGAAGTTGTGCTAATGAAGCTGTTTCGATATTGAAGTTGTTTCGATTCGACCATAGTTCGTGGAGGGGGACATTCATCAGTTTTACTGATAACTTGTTAACACGATAACTTAAAAACTGTTGCAAGGATTTTGATGAAACTTGATTTGTAGCTTCTGCGGGAACAAACACAGATCGGTATTGCAACTTGGCCAGGTTAGTCCAGGAAAATGGACCAGTTGGACTTAAAAAATTTCAGCTCTTGATCGACTATTTTGTGAGCTTGTTAACACGGTAACTTAAAAACTGCTACAATGATTTTAATGAACCTTGATATGTAGCTTCTATGAGAACAAACACAGATCGGTATTGTAAATGGGCCAGGTTTGTCAAGGGAAAATGGACCAGTTGGAAAATTTCAGCTCTTGATTGACTATTGTGTGAGCTTGTTAACAAGATAAAGCATTATAAGCTGCACGCTCAGCTTAGAAACCTGACTGGGAACTGTTTCTGGGTGTAATCTTAGTTTTCAGTCCTCTCCTCCTCACCTGTCTGTAAGCAAAAATATATAAAATGACACAATAAAGGAGTTCTTTTGGATTCAGGTGTCATTCTTCATTTTGAAAACAGAATTTTTCCCCCCCATTAAATTAGCATTATTCATTGGGATTAACCCCCATCTAATTATTTTTAAATGAATGTATAAAATGTTTTCTTCAATGCTAATATAATCGAATCTTATTCTATTCGTAAGATCGTCTATCAAGGATTTCAGAATTAATCCACACTGATTGCTCTAGTCATATTGCTTTTAAAATTGTTGATTGAACTGCCTAGTTATTAACACAGTGCGGAAACTTACCGGTTAGTTTGCCTTCTTAACACTCAGCAAAGCAGTGACGACTGGCTACAACCCAAATCAAGACCAGATTGTAACAGTTTCAGCAATACATATAGTTAATAAACATTTCTAGTCTTAGTTGTTCGTGCATGTTGATAAAAAACGTGCATTCAAAACACTCATGTTTCTTGTATGGTTTATTAAGTAAGCTCAAAAATTTAGCATTAAGTACACTTGTATCCGGTTCTGTGTTCATTTTAATGTTAAAAATATGCGACATGCCACTTACCGGCAAAGTGTTGAGCTTTATTTTCCTTTCTTTTGGTTGATTCTCACTACTAAAATGTTTTAAATACAATGTATGTGATTCTAGCTTCCCTTAGAGGGCGCTGTCAGCGGAGGAATATGGTGTACAGATATACCCTATTCCAAATAAATTACTTATAACAATTTGTTGAAAGGCGTTGGAAAGAGAACAAGACGTAACAGCTGGAAAGTAAAATATTTTGCATCGATCTGAGTCTAAGTTTAGCCATTTTAATGAAATTTTGATTATCCAGTCGTGACAGTTTAAATACAGGCATATAATTGTTCGTTCAAGTGAAAATGTAAAATTCCTGGAGACTTACATAGACTAAAAGCACTTCGGTCTGCCATCCACCATGTATATTCCTGGCCCCGGAGGTTCAAATAGTTTTTCTTCGCCAATCGGCATCTGTTCTTCCTCTTTGTCCGGAATAAGCTCGTAATCAGGAAACGGCAACGGTTTGATTGCTTTCAATTGAGGGTGATCAAACGATAGAGGTGTCCATCTGCGATGTCAAAATTACTTTTATGTTTTTGAAAATATTATTTAAGTTGGTATATTTACAGTAATACAACAAGGTAAAATATATTTTAAACTGGCATTTGAATGTTGTTATGGTAATAATTGTCTCCGGTGGCGGCTGGAAAAGTGAGGAAAATATACAAATATATAAGTAATAAAAGCGGTCTGCTTACTTGCGGCGGCGTTCTTTGTCTGTGAGATTGCAGGGACTTCTCGAGAAGTAACGGAAGTTGACCCGTTCACCGTCTTCATCATATTCTGCGTGTCTTGATTCATGCCTAAACAAAACAGACCATTAAGTGCCATGCATATTATGGTATAATTGCATACCAGGGTGGGTCGTAGTGAATTCAGGTATACATAAAGAAAAAAGGTGATTTAGCTTGAAAGCCTATTTATACCTTAATATATATTAGACATGTTTTAAGGAGCAGATAAAACTAAAACACTTCAAGTATGAATGTATTTTTTAATATATGAATTTTTAATCTGCCGAAATAGTAATTATTTAAATAAGTATCTGAATATTAATGATTTAAATCAAGAATTCCACAAAAAGAATTTATAAAGAATTGACAAATGGTTATAAAAACACACCTGTTACCCCAGTTGTTATTGGAATTGCGCTCCAAAGGACCATTGCCATCCACACCTCGTTCTTATGAAACCAACACAAGTATTTCACTATGCTCCGCGTATTTGACATATGCAAATCAAGCACACTTCATTTACGTAATACACAGTATGACTGCTTGCAGATGGGAGGTCATGCAACTACTACAGCAGCCCTTACGCTTTGCATTTGTTGATAAAAAACCACTGAGCATGAAAATGAAAATAAAGGCAAAAACAAAACACGAGATGCACAACTTCAGATCAGTCCTTCTGTTGGTGTGGTCAGAGGAGTAGTAAAGACAAAATGAGGGACCAGTAAGAAGAAAAAAAAGGTCCAAACACTGGCCTCGAACAACTTCAATATACTCCTCAACTTGCCAATTGTCAACTATCCTTATAGGCTAGCCACTCTAATTGAGCGTATTGCTGCGGTTGCAGAAAGATGTGTGTAAATTGATTGCGGAGCGCGATGTCACTTACGGTTAAGCGGTCTCTAAGGCGATGCGCCGTGACCGGGCGTGAAGGTTCCGGTTTAACAACGGAGGGCTGAACTTTATTAACTGGTACAGCTACCTGTAGAAAGCCACTAAAAGTCATCATATATCTTTTATGTCGAATAATGGTTTCAAAATGAAAAAAAAAATCACCCCGACGGAACATACTTAAAGTAGATCTAAAAAGTTCGCCCGCCGGGTCAATTTGGGGTAAATAATACCACCATTGCCAAACCCACCCCTGCCAAATATTAAACAACTGTTGTTTACATTCATGTTATCTCATTAGTCTTGACTGGAATAGCTACTAAATGCCTTCTCTTTTCTTTTCTTCTTTTTTTTAAAACAAATTTTAAAATGTTTGTTCCTCGATCATATGTACAGCGCATAGACGAGTTTCCACCAATGGGTTTTAATCGCATTTTATTAAGTAAATAATTTTAAAAACTATTTTTTTCTTTATTATTAACAACCTGTATTATTTAATTGTCTACTTGCCTTTCGGTTATAAGATTTCAGTTAGTTACAATGAACTAAAAATGCTTTTATATTCAGTTTTTGCCAATAGTTGGGAAAACGCTGAAATCGCTGTTGTCATATAAACAGTATTGCAGACCTATATCACTTGTGACGCCAAAACCGTATTCATCTTTTTCACAAAAGCATGCGGAAAATTTACGTTTATAACTTGCTGGCACCCTAGTTTATTCGACGGGAAAAAGGATCAAGAGGATCCATTTTACAATGGCGGATCCAGGGTGAGGTTGGGTTCAGGGGTTGCAATCCCCCTAAAAAATAGACCCCCAGCTGGCTTAGGGACGCGCGTATGCCCCACTTCCACGCTGGTCCAAGTTGAACCCCCTCCTCCCCCCGTGCCCGAAAGCTGTATCCGCCACTGCATATGAGTTGCAGATTGAAAGAGCGATGGCAGGGCTGAGGCAAAATATGTTCATGTTAACATTTATTATATGCTATTCAAGCTGGAAATACCGCAGCGAAGGCACCGATTGATCCTTCCCAGAAGATATAAATAATTATTGTGCTCATTCCATTTCTGGTGTTCGAAAGAGTGCCGTATTGTTATTTTTCGCCACAACTTGCCGGGAGTGGGTAATTTGCGCGCATGATGCCTTCCTTTGCCATTTTTCTTGCCCACTCATTCCCTTTAAAATGTAGGCACAAAACTTGTCACAGGTTTTTAACCAAAAGATGCATCCATAAAGGTCACCTAAACACTATAAATAATACCAATAATAATTAATTTTCGGTTACTTTTTTTTTCCTGCTTGTTTGCAATGATTTAAGGCTTTTGGCTCGACCTATAATTGAATGTTTCGTATTACAAGTCAGTAATGTGCCAAACATTGTAGCTCGATTTCGAAAAAAAATAGTTTCTGTAACCTTTATGTCGAAATGGTTATTTTTGTGTTTCCA
>OX457027.1:30797756-30978276 GCA_949752745.1 Protula sp. h YS-2021 | reverse complement strand
GCATTGGTCTGGAATAAGAACCGCGCATTAACCTTTATTATGTTAAATAAACATGTGCACTGTTCCAAAATGAGAACCGCGCATAAACGCAAATTAAATAAACATGCGCACTTGTCTGAATAAGAACCGCGCATCGAAGCAAGTTACATAAATATGCGCACTGGTCCGAAGTGCGAGCGTTGTTTGAAGGTATCTATGGCAGACTATCCAGTCTACCAGAGATACAAAAAATCTGTTCCCCATTTTTCTGGGAAAGAAATCTATGTTCTGGTTCGGTGCTAAATTAATTATTGAGCTAGCTCTTTGCCGTCTCATCTTTTGAAGCCCGATATTTCAGAGAAATTCCTTCTCTCATGCACGCTGGAATGGATCTTATTGCTTTTCGTAAGCTTGGACTTTGTCTTTGGACAAACTTGTATATGTAAGATTTCTCAGGCGTTGACCCTCGGAAAAGTTGAACTTGGTGCAAATGTTGCTTGCTCGGTTCGAAAGATTCTGTCAAATTTTGCACGGAGTAGAATGAACGAAAAACGGCACATGACGTTATTGGGTAAAAATATTTCAACAGCAGAAAGTCGGATCGACTTCAAACTTGGCATAGTTATACCGTGGGTAACTTGCTCGGTTTTTGTCAAACAATAAACTGACAGTAAATAAAGACAGGCGCCAATCGCGTAAAAAGTATTACGTGATATATTTTGCAGTCGCTGAATCTAATACCACCCCCCTTCCCCTCCCCCACGCCCCTCCCCAACTTCCCCGTTTTGTCGGCTCTTATGTTAACTAGGCATAGCTATTTACGTTTGGAATTTCAGCCTTTTCCAAAAGATTCTTTATAATGTTCCTGCATTCTTTGGACGTACTGGAAAACAGACATCAGGTCCTACGTGGCAATTAGTTTCTAGGGAAAATTCCTCCCTGACTTTAAGTCGAAAAGACTTGAAGTTTTGAATAAGGTAAGCGGCATAACCGTCCATCTGGCTATTACCTACTGGCGATTCGCCTAAAACTGGCAGTAATTTTAGAAGAAATATTTAGAAAATATTTTTTTTATTAAAATCTTGACAGAAAGACAAGGATATAATCTCACTCTCTTGATAATCAGGTTAAAGGTTAGTATTATTGTCATAAATCCCAACATCAGTATTTGCGAAATGGGGCATTGTCCAGGGAAATTTTCTGCATTGTCTCCCTGAGAACTTTTGTAGACCATATTTATAGCTCTGCCTCCCGCAGAAGCAGTCTAGTGGCTCAGAATTATAATAATCCGGGGTTTAAAGTGATCAATGAAGTCTGTATATATAGGCAGCTTCTTGAGCAGAATTATCTGAAAAAATTGTGCATTAAAACTGTCTCTTTCTTTCTTTCTTTCTTTCTTTCTTTCCTTTCTTTCCTTTTCTTTCCTTTTCTTTTCTTTTCTTTTCTTTTCTTTCTTTCTTTCTTTCTTTCTTTCTTTCTTTTTTTCTTTCTTTCTAAGAATGTCGTAATGTTATTCACAGAAGATGTTCGCTCATCCGCTCAAAGCCCCATGAAATAATCACCCGAAATCACAAACTCACATACGCCAAAACTGGACAAATTCGCATTACTCTATCACTCTATCATTCACATAGTGTAACGTTTTCATTTTAACGGAAATGTTGCTGTGGTTCTATTTTATTTCCACAATTCGTCAAAATTAAACCACGTTGTTATTTTCATGATTAGATCGAATTCTGAAATAGCGAAAATTTTGGTGACTCTGTGTGGACAATCTGTGTCACGGCTGGACGTTCGGCATTGTCGTAAAGGTGGGAATTGTGAGTAAGATTCCATCAAAGCCCTTAAACGGATTTCAAATTTTGATGACCTTTATCTATTATTTGATAAACCTCTCTCTCTGTTTTTTTTTGGGTTTGAGGCATCCCTAAGGGGTTGAGCATACGGCTTGCGCTTTTTAGTCAATCCGACAATTTCTGTATTTTTAGGGAATTTTTGAAGAAAAACTTGAAAATGCATTTCCTCCTACAGTTTTTATCCGATTTCATTTATTTTTGGTATGAGGCATCCCTATGGGGTCGCGTATACGGCTTGTGCTATTTGACTCGACTTGGGAATTTTTAATTTGGGGGGGGGGGGGGAATTTTTAATGAAAATACCTCAAAATGCATCTTCTCCTGCAGTTTTGATCAGACATCATTTATTTTGGGGCTGAGGCATGCTTAGTGTGTCGTGAATACGGCTTGTGCTTTTCGAGTCGATCAGAATTTTGGGGGAATTTTTGAAGAAAAAACTTCAAAATGCATTTCCTCCTACAGTTTTTATCAGATTTCATTTATTTTTGATATAAGCCGTCTTTAGGGGGTCATCATACGGCTTGTGCTTTTTGAGTGAATTGGAGAACTTTTGAAGTTTTTTTCGGAATTTTTGAAAAAAAAAATTAAATGAATCTCCGCCTACAGCGCATAAACGTAAGTTAAATGAACTTGCGCAGTAGTCAGATTTAACATCGACGCAAGTTAAATAAACATTCGCAGTAGTCCAAATTAAGCCCTGCGCATCGATGCAAGTTAAATAAACATGCGCATTGGTCCGAAATGTGAACCGCGCATCAACGGAAGATAAACATGCGAACTGGTCCAAAATAAGCACTGCGCATCAACGCAAGTTAAATAAACCTGCGCACTGGTCCGAAAAAAGAACTACGCATCGACGCAAGTTGAATAGATATGCGCAGTGGTCCGAAATGCGGATCGAGCATCAACACAACCTAAAGAAACATGCGCACTGGTCCGAAATGCGAACCGCACATCGAGGCAAGTTAAATAAACATGCGCAGTGGTCCGAAATGCGAACCGCGCATCAACGCAAGTTAAATAAATATGCACACTGGTCCGAAAAAAGAACCGCGCATCAACGCAACCCAAAGAAACATGCGCACTGGTCTGAAATGAAAATCACGCATCAACGTTAAATAAACATGGGCAATGGCCGGAAATGCGAACCGCGCATCGGCGGAAGTTAAATAAACATGCGATCCGATCCAAAATAAGCACCGCACATCAACGCAAGTTAAACAAACATGTGCACTTGTCCGAAAAAAGAACCACGCATCGACGCAAGTTGAATAAACATGCGCAGTGGTCTGAAATGAGAACCGCGCATCAACGCAAGTTAATAAACATGCGCAGTGGTCCGAAGAAAGAACCACGAATCGACGCAAGTTGAATAGACATAAGAGTCAGGCATCGACGGGACTTAAATAAACATGCGTTCTGGTCCGAAAGTTAAATACACATTTGCATTAGTCCAAAATAAGTACCGAGCATCAACACAAGTCAAATAAATATGCACACTGGTCCAAAATGCAAACCACGCATCAACACAAGTTAAATAAACATGCGCACTGGTGGAAAATGCGAAATGCACATTAACGCTAGCTAAATAAACAAACACACTGGTTAGAAATGCGAACTGCGCATTAACCCAAGTTAAATAGCGTGCGCACTATTCAAAATAAGAACTGCATATCAACGCAACTTAAATAAACATGCGTGCTGGTCCAGAATAAGAACCGCGCATCAACTCAAATTAAAGAAATGTACGCATTGGCCTGAAATTAGAACCGCACATCGACACACGTTAAATAAACATGCGCAGTGGTTCGAAATGCGAACCACGCGCCAACGTCAAGGAAAATAAACATTTGCACTGGTCCAAAATAAGCACCGCGCATCAACGCAAGTTAAATAAACATGCGCACTGGTCCGAAATTCGAACCGCGCATCAACGCATGTTAAATAAACATGCGCACTGGTGGAAAATGCGAACCGCTCATCAACGCAAGCTAAATAAACAAACACACTGGTCAGAAATGGGAACCGAGCATTAACGCAAGTTAATAAACATGCGCAGTGGTCCGAAGAAAGAACCACGAATCGACGCAAGTTGAATAGACATAAGAGTCGGGCATCGACGGGACTTAAATAAACATGCGTTCTGGTCCGAAATGCAATTCCCGTGTCAACGCAAGTTAAGTTAACCTACGCACTGGTCCGAAATGCGAACCTCGCATCAACGCAACCTAAAGGAGCAGGTACATTGGTCCGAATTCCGAACCGCACATCAGCGCAAGTTAAATACACATTTGCATTAGTCCAAAATAAGTACCGATCATCAACACAAGTTAAATAAATATGCGCACTGGTCCAAAATGCGAACCACGCATCAACACAAGTTAAATAAACATGCGCACTGGTGGAAAATGCGAAACGCTCACTAACGCAAGCTAAATAAACAAACACACTGGTCAGAAATGGGAACCGAGCATTAACGCAAATTAAATGAACATGCGCACTGGTTAGAAGTGCGAACTGCGCATTAACGCAAGTTAAATAATAACGTGCGCACTACTCAAAATAAGAACTGCGTATCAACGCAACTTAAATAAACATGCGCACTGGTCCAGGTTAAGAATCGCGCATCAACTCAAATTAAAGAAATATACGCATTGGCCTGAAATAAGAAACGCACATATACACACGTTAAATAAACATTTGCACTGGTCCAAAATAAGCACCGCGCATCAACGCAAGTTAAATAAACATGCGCACTGGTCCGAAATTCGAACCGCGCATCAACACAAGTTAAATAAACATGCGCACTGGTACAAAATGCGAACCGCTCATCAACGCAAGCTAAATAAACAAACACACTGGTCAGAAATAGGAACCGAGCATTAACGCAAGTTAAATAAGCATTTGCACTGGTCCAAAATAAACACCGCGTATCAACGCAAGTTAAATAAACATGCACAATGGTCCGAAATTCGAACTGCTCATCAACGCAAGTTGAATAAACATGCGCACTGGTCCGAAATGCAAACCGCGCACCAACGCAAGTTAGATTAGCATATGCACACGTCCAAAATAAGCACCGTGCAAGTTAGATAAACATGCAAACTCTTCCGAAATGCGATCCGCGCATCAAGGCAACCTAAGGAAACTTGTGCACTTGTCCAAAATAAGTATCGCTCATCAACGCAAGTAAAATAAACATGCGCATTGGTCTGGAATAAGAACCGCGCATTAACCTTTATTATGTTAAATAAACATGTGCACTGTTCCAAAATGAGAACCGCGCATAAACGCAAATTAAATAAACATGCGCACTTGTCTGAATAAGAACCGCGCATCGAAGCAAGTTACATAAATATGCGCACTGGTCCGAAGTGCGAGCGTTGTTTGAAGGTATCTATGGCAGACTATCCAGTCTACCAGAGATACAAAAAATCTGTTCCCCATTTTTCTGGGAAAGAAATCTATGTTCTGGTTCGGTGCTAAATTAATTATTGAGCTAGCTCTTTGCCGTCTCATCTTTTGAAGCCCGATATTTCAGAGAAATTCCTTCTCTCATGCACGCTGGAATGGATCTTATTGCTTTTCGTAAGCTTGGACTTTGTCTTTGGACAAACTTGTATATGTAAGATTTCTCAGGCGTTGACCCTCGGAAAAGTTGAACTTGGTGCGAATGTTGCTTGCTCGGTTCGAAAGATTCTGTCAAATTTTGCACGGAGTAGAATGAACGAAAAACGGCACATGACGTTATTGGGTAAAAATATTTCAACAGCAGAAAGTCGGATCGACTTCAAACTTGGCATAGTTATACCGTGGGTAACTTGCTCGGTTTTTGTCAAACAATAAACTGACAGTAAATAAAGACAGGCGCCAATCGCGTAAAAAGTATTACGTGATATATTTTGCAGTCGCTGAATCTAATACCACCCCCCTTCCCCTCCCCCACGCCCCTCCCCAACTTCCCCGTTTTGTCGGCTCTTATGTTAACTAGGCATAGCTATTTACGTTTGGAATTTCAGCCTTTTCCAAAAGATTCTTTATAATGTTCCTGCATTCTTTGGACGTACTGGAAAACAGACATCAGGTCCTACGTGGCAATTAGTTTCTAGGGAAAATTCCTCCCTGACTTTAAGTCGAAAAGACTTGAAGTTTTGAATAAGGTAAGCGGCATAACCGTCCATCTGGCTATTACCTACTGGCGATTCGCCTAAAACTGGCAGTAATTTTAGAAGAAATATTTAGAAAATATTTTTTTTATTAAAATCTTGACAGAAAGACAAGGATATAATCTCACTCTCTTGATAATCAGGTTAAAGGTTAGTATTATTGTCATAAATCCCAACATCAGTATTTGCGAAATGGGGCATTGTCCAGGGAAATTTTCTGCATTGTCTCCCCTGAGAACTTTTGTAGACCATATTTATAGCTCTGCCTCCCGCAGAAGCAGTCTAGTGGCTCAGAATTATAATAATCCGGGGTTTAAAGTGATCAATGAAGTCTGTATATATAGGCAGCTTCTTGAGCAGAATTATCTGAAAAAATTGTGCATTAAAACTGTCTCTTTCTTTCTTTCTTTCTTTCTTTCTTTCTTTCCTTTCTTTCCTTTTCTTTCCTTTTCTTTTCTTTTCTTTTCTTTTCTTTCTTTCTTTCTTTCTTTCTTTTTTTCTTTCTTTCTAAGAATGTCGTAATGTTATTCACAGAAGATGTTCGCTCATCCGCTCAAAGCCCCATGAAATAATCACCCGAAATCACAAACTCACATACGCCAAAACTGGACAAATTCGCATTACTCTATCACTCTATCATTCACATAGTGTAACGTTTTCATTTTAACGGAAATGTTGCTGTGGTTCTATTTTATTTCCACAATTCGTCAAAATTAAACCACGTTGTTATTTTCATGATTAGATCGAATTCTGAAATAGCGAAAATTTTGGTGACTCTGTGTGGACAATCTGTGTCACGGCTGGACGTTCGGCATTGTCGTAAAGGTGGGAATTGTGAGTAAGATTCCATCAAAGCCCTTAAACGGATTTCAAATTTTGATGACCTTTATCTATTATTTGATAAACCTCTCTCTCTGTTTTTTTTTGGGTTTGAGGCATCCCTAAGGGGTTGAGCATACGGCTTGCGCTTTTTAGTCAATCCGACAATTTCTGTATTTTTAGGGAATTTTTGAAGAAAAACTTCAAAATGCATTTCCTCCTACAGTTTTTATCCGATTTCATTTATTTTTGGTATGAGGCATCCCTATGGGGTCGCGTATACGGCTTGTGCTATTTGACTCGACTTGGGAATTTTTAATTTGGGGGGGGGGGGAATTTTTAATGAAAATACCTCAAAATGCATCTTCTCCTGCAGTTTTGATCAGACATCATTTATTTTGGGGCTGAGGCATGCTTAGTGTGTCGTGAATACGGCTTGTGCTTTTCGAGTCGATCAGAATTTTGGGGGAATTTTTGAAGAAAAAACTTCAAAATGCATTTCCTCCTACTGTTTTTATCAGATTTCATTTATTTTTGATATAAGCCGTCTTTAGGGGGTCATCATACGGCTTGTGCTTTTTGAGTGAATTGGAGAACTTTTGAATTTTTTTTCGGAATTTTTGAAAAAAAAAATTAAATGAATCTCCGCCTACAGCGCATAAACGTAAGTTAAATGAACTTGCGCAGTAGTCAGATTTAACATCGACGCAAGTTAAATAAACATTCGCAGTAGTCCAAATTAAGCCCTGCGCATCGATGCAAGTTAAATAAACATGCGCATTGGTCCGAAATGTGAACCGCGCATCAACGGAAGATAAACATGCGTGAAGAGCACCAATCCTGCTTGTCACCGAGCAGATGAACGGTTAATCCTCCATTGAGGGCAGCGGTGCCACTCCTTGATCAATGCTTGTCGTAGTTCGGCATGATTTCTCAGAGGCGGATCCCGTTGTCTAACATTCCGATCCACGTAATCCCAGACATGTTCTATCGGGTTCATGGGATGACCGCGGGTGGGATATCTAGTGGCCACGGTAAGATGTTAACATAATTGTGTAGAGTAAACTGTCTCTGGCAACATGCGGTCTCGCGTTATCCTTTATAAAGATGGCGTTGTTGCTTTCTGGTTGCGGGAGACCACTTGGCCTGCCAGTACCGTGTTAATGTGGCGTGCTGCGGTTAGGTTTCTGTCGATAACCAGTAGCTCAGACTTCCAACAAAAATTCAATCGCTGCCGAGACCATAATCGATCCACCTCCAAATCGGTCAACTTGAACAACACAAGGCCTTGGGTAGCGCTCAGCATTTCGCCGATAAACACAGTAAAAACTTGGACTCATCGGAAACGATCACTTTTTGCCAGTTGCGGTTTGGCCACTGAGCGTCAGTGTGGTTACGAGCCCACTACCGTCGTAAGCGACGTCTTCGTGCGTCAAGTACCACGCCTCAACAAGGTCTCCAAGCACGTATCCCGTGTTCCGCCAATCAGTTTGACACAATCATTCGGTTTATCTGGTTGTTCTGTCTGCCTGGTGTAACCAGTAGCTCTATATATATATATAGGGAGAGAGAGAGAGAGAGAGAGAGAGAGAGAGAGAGAGAGAGAGAGAGAGAAGAATGTGCAAATTTTTATAAAAATAGTCAAAAACAATACGATTTTTATATATACATATTACTTACAGACGAGCAAACCCGTATTATTATTAAATACGTCAAAAATTATGTTTTTTATTAATATTTTTATTAAAATTTATTAACATTTATAAAAATTTGCGCATTCCGCATCGACGATGGTGGTTTTGGTTGGATAACTTCAAACTTACTAGTCCTAGCCTCTTATAGATTTGCAACGTTGCATTATATTGGAAATTGGTCAAATTGGCACATCGGTAATTTGTCAAAATTATTAAAAATACGCACTTTGTATCGAGAGTTGGGGGTTTTGTCCTGAGAAATTCTCAGAAGCTGTAAGGCTCAGTTTAAAAGTTTGAAAAAGTATCAGGAAATGTTTTCAGACAATCCTGTGTAGAAATTCCCCAACAATAAAGCCAAAATAAACACCGGTTAAAATCGCCTTGGCGCTTGAACGGTTATGACAGCATTGAGTTCGACTATATGTTCCTTCTTGTGTAGCGTATGAGCAAATTGTCCAGAGCACTTTCCCCTAGACTACTTAAGGTGCGTTTGCATCAATAATCAGACTTAATTCGGTTAGGCTTTTAAATGAAAGTGACTTAGGCACTTTTACACAACTGTGGTGTTGTTGACGGAATGAACACAAGCTAGAATTTGCAGCCCAAAACGAAATTAATGTTATATATACATCAATTAGTTATTAACAGAATTAAAATTTTCACTAACTAGCCATCGTATGGAGGGAGAGTTCGTGTTTTGTTTCTCTGAATTCACCTGGAAACAGTCACTTGACGGTCTCGTTTTAACAAACTGTTTTCTTGATGAGAGCGTCATGAACATTGTATGACGGCAGATTGGAAAACAGTCTCAATGAATACAGAGGCTTGCTTTGTGCAAATTGTGCACCCGTTCGTTTCATAGCACAGTTCTATCAAGGACAGATTCCCCCGTGCAACATTATGTAATGAGGTTAAATGTACCCCATCACCTATACAGTAAAGCCTCTGTTAGTGAAAATCTGCTCAACCAATTAAGTGATAATGCTCAATTATTTACTTCTAAATAAAAACTTTCTTTATGAAATTCGATTCGTTTCACTGCATATTTTCTGTAGAATTAACATTTTATGGTCGGAATGATATTAATGTGTAAATTTAAGAGGTGTTATTGCATATGTTTCATTTCTAAAATAATTTAAATTGGCATATTCATAACATGTCGTTCCTCCCCAACCTAAGACATCCTGCAAAAAACTGAGAAATCTGGTGTTGGAATTTTACAATTTCAAATGCAATAAAGTTAGAATATAAATGCAAATGGTTTTTAAATATCAGCTATTCACATAGTTCATTATCTTAATTCAACCTGTAGATAAAACAAATAATGTTTTACCAAACGATCTTCTATTTCTAGAAGCAATTATTAAAATTCCAGACACATATATATATATTAAACTTTATATATTCACATAAGTTTCCTAAAAACGACTGTAAAATTAATATCTTTGTTATAGGTGTGCTTCTGATGATTACATTGATGCTTTTAAAGATCTATTGTCACTTTTACAAAGAATACAAACGAACAAACTAAAAATACAAGAGCGGTATATTGCAACAGGTTTTGTTTGTTATTGTTCTTTGCTAAAACTTTCCTTCGGCAGAACTTAAGCTCACCATCTTGTGTGCATAGGAAACATATCTGTGAAGTTTCGAAATGCTTGAGTCATAACCATGGGAAAAGACATTTTACAGTTTCAAAATTACCTTAGTACCATGTATACCCCGCCATATTTAAAATAATTGATGAACATTACCCAGATTTCATTGATTTTAAAACTCTTGATGTTAGTGTAAAGGAGCATAACTGTTTTATTTTTGTTCCTCTGGTTTTACTTTTGTTATTTCTTTATTTCGGATTGCCTTCGGGATTTTCCTCGTATTTTCGTAAAATTTTATTTATTTAACTATATCTGTCATTAACCAGTTGCACTCAAATGTAAGCATTGTTTTCAACCGACATAAATTGGATTTTTAATTTCGAAAATATCGTCTTGCAGATTACAAAGTCATCACTATGGGGTTTCCAATGTGTTTAACATTGGTTATAGCGATCCATAATAACACATTTTGCCGGATAAATCGCAAAAATAGGTACCCCCTGTTACTATGTTTACAATGCGTTCTCAATCAACCCACCAATCAGCGTCAGTGCAGTTCCTGTCATGTAATCGAACCATTCTCAACTTATAGCGATCCGAATAGCAGAAGTTTTTTCTTCGCTTATATTTTGTTAAATATGACGCATCAAAACTAAGCTAAATGCCTACTTTTTGGATATCATTTATCATCTTATTTGGTTTACATTTTTCGAGTTTGCTGACTTTGCTGGGTTTTGTCAAACCGGCTTTCGTTCGGTAAATTCTTCCCGGTCATATATAACGCATTGTAGGTTATTGGCAATAGACAATGAGCCGGTTTCTGAGCCATTTCCTCAGAATTTCCATCTTGAGGGTTTCCCTTATTGTCAGCAAACATCGAGTCGACTCTGCAAACAGAAAACTTTCAACTTTTCACCGTCCTTCTTCCCTTTTGCCAGCAACAGGACACTGTAGGGTCGTCGGACACGCAGTTATCACAGGTTTAGGAAGTTATGTTTTCCACTGATTCATTACTGCGGCAGATCTCTTTGTGGAGTTGCCTAGACTGTCTTTTTCTGTGACAGAAACGCCAACATAGCAGTGTTGTGACGATTTTTCACGATATTGAGTAGTGTAGCCGCTCATTTCTACTTCTGACTCGGTGTTGAGTCGGTCATGTGGTTATCACAGTGGCGTCGGTTATGGGTATGACACCTCGACACTGTGTCGGATCGCTGCTGCACCAATATGGTGTAGGCGCCGATCACAGGTCATGTTATGAGGGTTATCGGTACATGGAAGATCATGTGATCGAATACAGGACGGGTCGATCATGTGACAAGTCGATGCTATCACGAGTCGTGTAGGCAACGAGTCGTCATTACCACGACCCATGGCAGTGAAGGCTCGATCAGGTGATAGATCGCTGTTATCACGAGTTGTTTATGTAAAATCAACACGGTGTAAGCATCGATTACGTGTCACGGTCGACACAGGTATGATCACGTGGTCGAGTACGAGCCGATGTGGTGACAGCAACGACCTGTCACACGGCAGTGTTGCGGCTATACGCAACTGTCATGACTTGTCAAAAACACGACACGGTGTAAGCATAAGTCACAACAAGGGTAAAAACGCGTGATCGAGTACTAGTTGTTGTGGTGTTAGCAGCGACCTGTCACATGGCAGTGTTGCTGCTATACTATCGGAACTCTCACCATTTCAGCATGACGCGATCATGTGGCTTGTGTCTACAGTAGCGTATCACTCAACTCTAGGTCTTGTTTTCTATAACACGTAACCCGGACAAAGGGGATGACAAAGGGGTGACGGTTAGCGCAGGAAGGGTAAGTAGGTGTGACGTTCGCTCCAATCGCCTCAGCTAAGCTGGATCACTATCACACGAGTCACGCGAGTGCGTATGCTACGAGTTGTCATTGCCCAGACCTATAGCAGTGACGTTTCAATCATGTGATGAGATAATGCTGTCACGACTATGCTTGTAACAGGTTGTCACTGTCACGGCCCGTAACGATGTCCATTAGGTGACAGATAGATCATTCATCATAGATCAGTAGTGATTATGACCACTCGTAGCTGGGACGGGTCGGTGCTATCAAGACTTGTCCACGTGACGGGCCGCACCTGGCCCGACACGTGACTGCGACAGGTCGTCACTGTTCCGGGTCGTGTCTGCGACAACGTCACGTGTCATTTGCTGCAGCAAGAGGTGTCGACGTAGTGTCTAGTCGAGCGTGTCACAGGTTGCTGAAAAAGCCTATCGATCACGTGTTAACAGGGCTGCTTTGACTTTGATGTGCACCCTCTACAATCGTGATAGCTCTCCGCTATTACGAGTCGTGTACTCAGTGGGTCGTCACTATCTCGACCCGTGGAGTGACGGGTCGTATCGGCGATGGGTTGTCACTGTCACGATCCGCAAGGGTGACGAGCCAGTCACGTGATCAGTCGATTATGCGAACGGTTGTTACTGTCAGGTATTGTGTATGTGAGGAGTCGTGATTGTGGCCACTCGTGACTGTGACGGGTCATCACTGCCGAAGATCGTCCACGTGACGGATCGTATCTGTCAGGACCCGTGATTGTGACGGGACGACACTGTGCGTGGTCGTGTCTGCTGTAACTCGATCACTTGTCACTAGCTACAGTGAGAAGTATCGACACAGTTCCGGGTCTCGCATGTCACAGATCGCTCGCACAGCGTCTCAATCACGTGTTAACGGAACTGTAACGGCCTTTCATCACTGTCTTCAATGTTTTTACACAATAGTTAGTGATTGGGTCGTGTTGTATTTTATTTTAACAACTCTTACAGTAACAACAGTTGTTATTGCGTACGTGCGTAGCTTTCTATCTGTTGAAGACTCGCATTCGATCTCGTGATGGCGTCGCTGCTGATACACGTAGTCGATACTGCAGCAACTTTTCTTTGCAAAGGTTGCAACCATTGGCTATTTCTGTGTCGGGCTTGCACCTGTAGTACGGCTATTGAGTCGTCCAAGCGGTTGTCACAGCGGCAACGTATCTGTAGCGGCGCGTCATGTCATCACTCCGACAGTGTGCATGCATCGTCTCCTATCACTGGCGATTTCCTCAATCTTTGCCAAGGGCATATAGCTTCAGTAGGGGGTTTCGTATTTCAGTTTACTGCGTGAATTACTTCAAATTCTGGTGGTGTTATCGTCACGATTACATGATCGTGTATGCATTGATGTCCTACCTGCAGCGACCCGCCACACTGACTGGTGTGATTATTCATGCGCTGCTGTCAGGGTTGCTGCGATGTCAATTGCTACGTTTTCGCTGTACCGACTAGGATGTGCAGCTACTTTAGGCTATGGCAAATTGACCATGTGAAGCCTTGTCTCTGTTTCGTGGTCAGTCGTGCATATGATGTGACGTGACTGCCACTAATTGTGATGTGTTGTGTGTGTGTGATTTGCCGTGACTGTCACGACTCGTGCATGCAGCGTGTCGTCACTGTCACGACCCGTGGCAGTGATGAGTCGTTCATATGACTAGTTGCGAGTCCTGCACGCAACGGGTCATCAGTCACCACCATGGCGGTGAGGGGTAGATCTTGTGACCGATCGTTTACTGACACGCGCAGTGCGCCTAGAGTGCTGTGACTATGGCGACTAGTCCCTGTGACTAGTCGTTGCTGATAAGGGTCGTTCAGGTGACGGGTTGTCAATGTCGCGACCCGTGACTGTGACGGGTCGTCACTGCGGAGGATCGGATATGCACCAACTCGATCACGGGTCACCCCCTTCGGTGACTCGAGCATGTCATGGGTCACTCGCACAATGTCTCGATCAAGTGTTAACGTTGCCCTTTATATCACACCTCTCAGTGTTTTTATGCAATTTAAAGTAATCATTGCGTGTCATATTTTATTGACTTTTTATGGCACCAACAGTTGTTATTGCCTACCTATGTGGTTTTCTTTCTGTTGTAGACCTACAGTCGATCCTGGACCCCTGAGCTTGCATCAAACAAGCCGATGATCCACACACGAGCTGTACATCATGTCTACCGCTCTGAGGCATACAGCTTTGTACTTTGGAGAATCGGCACGACCAATGCGTGCACCTGGAGGATCCAATCGTTTCTTTCCGGTTGAAGATGAGGGAGTCGGCTCGGGTGCGGGCTAAGAGGCGTAAGCTTTCGAACAGTGATAAGTCGTCTGCACACACTTTCGTTTCAAGATGCGATCTTCCAAATCTTGAATCCTTCCAATTCACTATTTGATCGCGTTTCCGATTCAACTGATCTATTTTAGCTGCATTGTTACCTGGTAGCTTCTTTGCTGGTGCTACGGTGTGACCAAACGTTGCCACATTCAAATGTCAGTGCAGAAGACGCTCTTACACGTCGATTTGCACCAGTAGACCGTCAATCGAATTTGTTGCAGCAGGCAATCGAGGCGGCTAGGGTGAAGTCACAAGGCACTCTTATGTGTAGAGCTTTGATCGGGGAGCACAACAGGCCAAGGAAGCGAGGGTCTTCCATGCCGTCCATGCCAGCGACCAAGAAGCGACTGGATTCTTCGATGGCATCCACTCCCCCAGGCCAAGAAACAAAGGTGGAAACTAGAAAGCGGGGTGCTCCTTCGAAGCAGAGGTAACAATTACTCAAAATATCGACATCGTGCATCGATCTCGCACAGATACTTTAAGCTCTGTGGAAGAACTGGTTTCTCCATCAATCAGATCAATTGCAAAAGTACCCGTAGAAGAGAAGCTAAAGAATTTCCGGCAAGCTTGGCAATCACTCGACACTCCCAAACAAATAGTTTGGTTGAGTTGGGGATATCCGCTAGGAAGGGACAGGTCGGGTCATCAGATCTTTCCTCCGTTGGCCAAGGTTCCCGATCTTTCTTCAGTCATGTAGTACTAGCACCAACCACATAAGCAACTGGCGTTAGATACGATGATTGAGGAACTGTTAGACGAAAAAAACATAAAAAACGTGTTCAGTTTCTGGTGGACAATTAGACAGTGGTCTGTTATTTATTCAAGTAGAAGCCTCACGCGTTCACCGATGTTGTCTCGATTCACCAAGCAGGTCTCCTTCCATGCTCAGGACAATGATTTTATCATTTGAGCGTCATACACGTTTCTCGGGTTATGGCTTGTTTGCCTGTGATGTATTGTCGGAATTGCACAGGTCCTTTCAACTGGAGCCTTCTCTCTCCAACAGGGCAGTGGTGCCTCGGGATTTGTCTCTGGCTTCGAAATATCTCACGCCTCCATTTCTCATCACTTTATTAATTAAAACAAGTTACTTATATTGAAATGTGTTTTCCTCGTGGTCTGAGGTTGGGCAAACGCCGCCGGGAAGAATATGTATTGCAAAACTCCATTAGTGAAATTACTGGTTTGGGAGGCGGTGGTTCTAAAACCAATACTGTTTTTTTAGCAAGACGCAAATTGCGCCCAAGGATCAAACACTAAAAAACTATCGTCCCTTTTCAAATTTGAATTATATAGGCAAACTCATCGAGCGAGCAGTAAGCGACCAAATGTCTGCACATATGTCTGCCAATAACGTAAATGAGCCACTGCATACAAACCAGGACATAGCTGTGAAACGGCACTTACCAAAATTTTCAATGATCTTCTCACTCACCTTGACCAGAATCACGCTGTACTTGTGGCACTACTCGACCTATCTGCTGCGTTCGATACGGTGGACCATACACTTCTTTTGCAACGTCTCGAAACTACTCACGGAATTTTGGGCACAGCTCTTCAATGGCTGAAGTCTTACCTGTTGTGATATTGAATGATGCGACTAGATTTATGTTGAAATCTTTATTCACAGCCAAGCCATCTTGGTTATTACGTCACATCTTCACATGACCAGATAGAACGTATTCAGTAAACAGTACCCAACGGTGGATAGTTGTAACACTACCAATAATATTGCATCTCCTTTTCTTAAAACAAAAAGCATTAGATACTGCTTTACTGAAACAATACACGACTTTATTTCATGCGAAGAATACTTCCTGAACTTTCAATACTTTTTAAGCATTTTACTGGTTTCAATTTTACACAATAAATATTTTCCTCTAAGAGCTAATAAATGAGTACGAAAATGACTGAATTGTTGCTGAATGTTTACTTCTTGCGAAGCAACATTAACATTAAAGTACATTTCTGCTAAAAGATAAAAAAAGAAACATGATAGTAGAAAGAACTTTAAGAAGCATAAGCATGAGAAAATACTTTACTCAATGCTGACTCATCTCCTTTTTTTACTTCCTTTGTCGGTTGTGTGATGAGTCTATAAAGTGGGCGACAATAGCTATAACAATATATAAAATATGAACTAACTTCTTTTAAAACACTAGATTAGTAAATAAATAAATAAATAAAATACCTATATGCGAACTGGATATCAATCACTGACTAAGAGAATTATTTACGCAAGCGATTAATATCCAACTGTATTTTCCAGAGTCCATTCGGTAGTCCAAAATTTGTTTACCTGTTTAACTTGTCGGATCTCTTAGTTGTCCTTCCTGACCTCGTAGTAAGCGATGTTTTCTCTCCGTTATCTTTGGTATCGGTGTCAGGTGCAATATTTTCCGTCAAACAGTTTTTTAATGTTTTGGTTTTGATTCCTGAGGACTATCTGAGCTCTTACACGGACTGGTATGATTTTGCGCTTTCACACCCGAAGTTTTTTTACTGTTTTTATTGGGAAGAGGAAGGGCAATTAATGCGTTTCGATTTCTACGAAAGGTGTCCCTAAGTGGAGATGGGCAACTGACTTTTACGTTATAAGATCTTTGATTCTCTGGAAGCTGTTCTGAGGTTACCCCCTCCTTTCCGTTATCTCTAATACGTACTGGTTGACCTGGAACGAGCTGTGAGAGGGGTTTAGCATTGTGTTTTCTGTCATGATAGAATTTCATATTCTGCTTGTAAACTTCTTCTTTTCTGAGCATGTCCTGCGGCTGCAAGCGGGGTGTCAGCAGATGTGGGGCTGCTGGTAATGTTGTTCTCAGCCGTCTGCCGAATAAAAGTTCAGCAGGGCTATATCCGTTATGGATGGGAGTTGACCTATAATTGAGAAGTGCTATGTACGGATCGTTATTTTTCTTCATGAGGTTTTTGAATGTTTTTACCGCTATTTCTGCACACCTGTTTCCGCTCGCGTGAGTTGGCGAAGATGTGAAATGGTGAAAATTGTACTCCCTACTGAATTTCGCCATCGCACTGTTTTGCAGTTGTCCACCATTGTCAGAAACTAAAATTTCCGGGATTCCATGTCTGGCAAAAATTGATTTGGGGTGCTTTATTATAGCACCTTCATTTTGACCATCTCTAAGCAGAGCAATTTCCAAATACCTGAAATAGTAATCTACCACTACTAAGTAGGTCTTACCTCGAAGCTCACATAAATCGCAAGCTACCTTCTGCCAAGGTCTGTCCGGAAGTGGTATTGGTTCCAATGGCTCCACAGTTTTAGGCTGCTGCTTAATACAGGTCAGGCAATTTTTGACCATGTCTTCAATTTGTTTTGATTGGCCAATCCACCAAACTGAAGTTCTTGCTCTTTCTCGGCATTTAGTAACGCCAAGATGACCGTCGTGTATACGATCTAAAATTTCAAGACGCATTGAGGACGAAATAACGATTCTGCTGTCCTTCAGTAGGAGGCCATCTCGAATGGAGTACTCCGCAGCAAACTGCATATAAGGGAGTAAAATAGTTGGAACTTGACTTTTATCAGGCCAACCTTCCTGGGTGTACAACATTATTCTTGTGCACACTTCATCTTCATGTTGAAGTTCGCGAATTTGTTCTAGCTTTCTTTCAGTGATGGGAAGAACTTCAATTACCTGCTTGACAAATGCTTCCGTTTCCTCAGCTAAATTCGTTTTGTCTTCTTCTGTTGTGGACAATGGAGCACGGCTCAGGGTATCCGGAGTGTACATTTCCTTACCTGGTGAATGTTTTACATTGAATCTGAACCGCATGAGCCTGATTTCGAATCGAGTTATCCTAGGGGGTATTTCGTCGAGCCTCTTGTTAGCAAGTATAGGCACCAACGGCTTATGGTCACTGACTAACGTGAAACCTAAGCCTAAGACATACTCAGCAAATTTTTCACAACCCCAGGTCAAGGCCAAAGCCTCTTCTTCAATTTGTTCATACCGTCGCTCACAGTCTGCTAGACTTCTATTCGCGTATGAGACAGGTTTAAATTCACCTGTAGTTGGCTCTTTTTGCAGAAGAACTGCACCTAGCCCAAATGATGAGCTGTCAGCCATGATTCTTGTTTCGTGTTTGACACTGTATGTCTTCAGAGTGTTTGGAGAACTGAGTTCTTCTTTGATTTTCTCCAGAGCTATTGGTGGTTGTTTACCCCATGACCACTCATTTTGCTTTTTGAGGAGTTCACGCAATGGCTGTGTCATGTTGGCGAGATCAGGGATAAACTTACCCAACTGGTTTACCATTCCTAAAAAACGACGTAGCTCTGTTATATTTGTGGGTGCAGGCATGTGTGAGTAGATAGGACGTCATTCTGACGTCATAAACAGGGGTACCCATCCCCCCGCCTACCCACCCCACCCCACTCTACCAATCCCACCCACCCCCACCCACCCCCCACGGTACCCACCCCATCCACCCCCTCTCCAAGAGAGCTATGAAAGGTGTATAAAAGGGTAGCAATTCAAGCAGGTAGAGGTATGTACAGTTCAGAGTTGAATTTATTAAAATGCTGTTGAAACTGATCTTAGTAAAATAATTGAGGACATTATGATTGCGAAGTATAAAAATGGTAAAAGGTTATGGGAAGTTAATCGTAATGCAACAACCAGAACTGTAAGAATAATGTCATTTAGATCACGAGACAACATTCAAATCAAATCAAAATTTACAATAGAGCAAACTTACTGCAGAAATGTGTTAAATCATTTCGTCTTAGCATTTTTAAGACAAAAATACAAGGAATGGAAGAAATTTATTGTAGAATCATGTGTTGAGTCATACTCAGTTTGCGGAGATGAATTAACTAGTTATAGAACATTTTTTAAACCATGCAACCACATGTTTTGCATAACAAGTATTACAAAATGGACAGTACAAAGATATATGTAGTACGCGGATGTACATTGTCCACTGTGTAGAACAAATATAATGGAAGTAGTGTATGCGTATGCTGTGTAAATCAAGATTTATGTAAGTTTATGTTTTGCTGTGTTCACAGATAACCATGTAAACAAATAACAAAGAAAGAAATTAAATATTTTAATGTAATCGTTTAATTTTCGGCGCACTATTTGTTTTCTTTTTAGATTTTTTTGAGCCCACACTTTGGCTCGTGCAGATTTAAATTATGTGCATTATTGAAAACTGTCCCACACTGGAAACATTTGAAAGTTTTTGATCTGAAGGCCTCTTGTATGTCTCCGGGTTGTACTTGTGAAGTTATGGAGTGTGCAGTCACCATCTAAAAAGAGGAGGACTGAATTAATAAATTGAAAATATAAATGTGCAATGAACAAAGGTATAATTACAAACAAAGTTTACTTGAATTTATAACTTAAGTAAGGATTTGACCTCCAGTTTCACAATTACAGTGATACGATGCAAGAAAGGAAATGTACTCGTATAGGTTAATTAAAGAGAGGGCTATATGAAGATAAAGTAATATATAACAACGATTAAATGGTATAAGCATACCGCCTGAGACCCAAAATCAACTCTTTGCACAACCTCCGTCTGTGTATATGTGTTTGACAACGTAGAAGACTATATAAAATAAATAGGAATAAATAGAAAATTACATAAAGGGTATTATGCGAAAGAGAACAATTGTAGATTGGAACAGAAAAAAATAATATATACAAGTGAACAATCAATAGAAAAGTAAAAACAAATAAAGAAAACAAAACAGTGATACACAAAATATTGAAGTAAATAAGTTAAATCATAATGATCAGTTAAAAAACACTAAATAGTAAACTTTTATAGTAAACAAATAGAAATACCTGTTGAGCAGCATCAAAATCAGTCATTAGCTCTGCTGGATCAGTTAACGTATTAGTCTGAAATGCATTTCTTTGTTAATTAATCTAATATTTAAGAAATGCTAGCCAATATAGAGAACGATGATGTTGGAATACATAATGTTGTTAATTTTGTCATTCTTATGCATTGATATGTAAATAGCAAGTGCTGTTTTGAAACAGATACCTGTTATTAAATATAAGTAGCATGAATTCTTCTCCAACTGATGTAGTAGACTGTGAATATTAAAATGGTAAATATGTAATAAATTCAATAAAAATGGTAAATGTATAAAACATTAAAGTAACCATCATAATATTCATTGTGACATATGGAAGTGCACTGAAGGGTTTGATAGCTTTGTAGACAAGAACATAATAAATACAAATAAGTAGAAAACCTAAATACTACTGAACATAATGGTCATATTTAACAGTAATGAACGTTTATCTTATTATGCCTACTAAAGAAGAGGGTAAAGAATTTAAAATATGTGATATTGAATAGATTTAAAGAGCTTAGTTATCAACTCATACAAGTTAAATAGATAAAATGTATTAAGTTAAAATCCATCGTAATATTAATATGTTTACTACGGAAATAATAATAAAAATAATATGTAATTTAACGAAATATTATGTAATTTTACCTCACGCTCTCCTATGTAAGAAAATGTCTCAGGTGTTAAATAATCCATTTTAAAAATGCATTAGTGTTTCAAAAAAGACTGTTGGAGCGAAAAATGACGGAAATCAAATATGAACCTGCTTTAAATACATTTTAAAAGTAATATAGTAAAGGCTGGAAAATGTTAAGATTAAAAGATTTAAATGTGACGAAAGAAAGAGTTTATTGTAGAAAATAAATCCTGCTGAGGTCTTAGACTGTGTTAACAAGGTTGGTATTTGAGATGACATTAAGATGACATGTATAATTGTCGTTGTAGAATTGAACTATGCACAAGGGCATATATAACCCCTCAGCCAATGACATGCACTCAGATGTGCAATGTCATTAGGCATGATGCATAGGTTATTCATGTCTCTCACATAAACAAATTACGGTGTACTAACATTCAATAAACGTTGAAAAAACGTATGTTTTATATTTTCTTTCACAGAAAGCATCACATGGAAAACATTAGGTTAATAAAAGCAAAGAGAAAATTGACAAAGAACTGTGAAGACTGCTACGGCCTGAAAACCCTAACAACGTACGACACAAAATATTTATTTCTCAACGTATGGTGCTGAAAAAACTGTCAACGTATATTAAAAGGTGTTAGCATAAAATCTGGAAAAAAATAATGCATGTGATCGATGCCATAGTTCAACAGTATACAGGGAACAAAACAGAAACATGTGTAACAACACGTTAGACCAGAAATTATTGTCAGAAGATCATTGAGTATGCATGGCACAGCAAAAGAAAGCAGTCAGGACAGTTAATGTCAAAACCTCTAGACCATAAATAAACTGTTACACATGAAAAATCACAGGAAAGTTTGTGAACATCAAAAAGTTTGTAACCATGGATAAAACCACAAGTCCAGCACCATAGCGAACTCACAGTCCACAGCCAAGTACGCCACATTGAAGAGGTATAGGGAATAATCAATAATAAAAATAACAAATAATGCAAATAGAGAAAGAAGTGATTACAAGACAGTTGTTTGAATATCTGTAAAGAAAGATATCAATGAAATACTTAAAATATGTAATAAAAAATTGGTACAACCATGATTCGTATGAGCTTTCATATCATGTCGTGTAGCATACGTAGCACCATAAATTTGACAGCTCGGCCCTTCCTTCAAGGATATACACACTAAAACATTAGTTTTTATCTGGTGTTCTTGTTTTAAATCTATGAGTAAATAGCTGTATATTGTTTTGGCTTCTTTAATTTTCTGTGTGAAGTAGTGTGTATTTTCTGGGTACATTTGTCTGGCAAGCACTGTCATTTAAAATTGATCTCTGGGATTCTTAAACTGAACAAGATATTGATTATTTACATTCATTGTCCGATTTTGCTTTGATTGATAATACAGATTTTGGAGTAAACAGACAACACTCGTGTTTCTATGGTGGGAGCCCTCAGTGAACAGTTCTGCTACATCAGCACTATTTGTAGCATCTTTCATTAAATCGTCAAATATAGATATCGCTGGATATCTAGTATCAAAGTAGTCATCACTGTTCAAGTCTGCAGCAATACCCTGCACGAACGTCATGATCGGTATTGTTTCTTGCATTTCTGTGTACATAGACTGCCATCTCTTATAAAACCATAGTATCTTGTCTGGTGCAGGCGTAATATTATTATTTGAATTTTCAAGTTAAGTTTTAATCCAGGTTGTTTTCCCACATGATGTTGGACCAGCTATAGTCATACTGAAGGGGTGCTTTAACTGATATTGCTGCTGCTGCTGCTGGACCTGCTGCTGCTGCTGGACTTGCTGCTGCTGCTGCTGGACTTGCTGCTGCTGCTGCTGGATTTGCTGCTGCTGCTGCTGGATTTGCTGCTGCTGCTGGAGATCACTGGTACATATCAATGCATAAGAATGACAAAATTAACAACATTATGTATTCCAACATCATCGTTCTCTATATTGGCTAGCATTTCTTAAATATTAGATTAATTAACAAAGAAATGCATTTCAGACTAATACGTTAACTGATCCAGCAGAGCTAATGACTGATTTTGATGCTGCTCAACAGGTATTTCTATTTGTTTACTATAAAGGTTTACTATTTAGTGTTTTTTTTAACTGATCATTATCATTTAACTTATTTACTTCAATATTTTGTGTATCACTGTTTTGTTTTCTTTATTTGTTTTTACTTTTCTATTGATTATTCACTTGTATATATTATTTCTTCTGTTCTAATCTACAATTGTTCTCTTTCGCATAATACCCTTTATGTAATTTTCTATTTATTCCTATTTATTTTATATAGTCTTCTACGTTGTCAACCACATATACACAGACGGAGGTTGTGCAAAGAGTTGATTTTGGGTCTCAGGTGGTATGCTTATACCATTTAATCGTTGTTATATATTACTTTATCTTCATATAGCCCTCTCTTTAATTAACCTATACGAGTACATTTCCTTTCTTGCTTCGTATCACTGTAATTGTGAAACTGGAGGTCAAATCCTTACTTAAGTTATAAATTCAAGTAAACTTTGTTTGTAATTATACCTTTGTTCATTGCACATCTATATTTTCAATTTATTAATTCAGTCCTCCTCTTTTTAGATGGTGACTGCACACTCCATAACTACACAAGTACAACCCGGAGACATACAAGAGGCCTTCAGATCAAAAACTTTCAAATGTTTCCAGTGTGGGACAGTTTTCAATAATGCACATAATTTAAATCTGCACGAGCCAAAGTGTGGGCTCAAAAAAATCTAAAAAGAAAACAAATAGTGCGCCGAAAATTAAACGATTACATTAAAATATTTAATTTCTTTCTTTGTTATTTGTTTACATGGTTATCTGTGAACACAGCAAAACGTAAACTTACATAAATCTTGATTTACACAGCATACGCATACACTACTTCCATTATATTTGTTCTACACAGTGGACAATGTACATCCGCGTACTCCATATATCTTTGTACTGTCCATTTTGTAATACTTGTTATGCAAAACATGTGGTTGCATGGTTTAAAAAATGTTCTATAACTAGTTAATTGATCTCCGCAAACTGAGTATGACTCAACACATAATTCTACAATAAATTTCTTCCATTCCTTGTATTTTTGTCTTAAAAATGCTAAGACGAAATGATTTAACACATTTCTGCAGTAAGTTTGCTCTATTGTAAATTTTGATTTGATTTGAATGTTGTCTCGTGATCTAAATGACATTATTCTTACAGTTCTGGTTGTTGCATTACGATTAACTTCCCATAACCTTTTACCATTTTTATACTTCGCAATCATAATGTCCTCAATTATTTTACTAAGATCAGTTTCAACAGCCATTTTAATAAATTCAACTCTGAACTGTACATAGCTCTACCTGCTTGAATTGCTGCCCCTTATATACACCTTTCATAGCTCTCTTGGAGAGGGGGTGGGTGGGGGTGGGTCGGGTGGGTGGGGGTGGGTTGGTAGGGTGGGGTGGGTACCCCTCTTAATGACGTCAGAATGACGCCATTTACAATAGAAGTCTCCTTTTCATATCTACTTGTGTGTGATAGCCTTTATCTTGCTGTCATCTGGCAAAATACCACTGGGTCCAATTTTATGCCCTACAAAACTTACCTCTGTGTTGAGGAATTCACACTTGCTTGGGTTTAGAGTGATTCCGGCATTTTGTAACTTCTCCAAAACCGGAAATAGGGCTTTTTGGTGTGACGCAATGTCTTTGCTGTCCACCAATATATCGTCAATTTGAATATTAACATGTGGTTGTTGTCCCACAATATCGTGCATAACCTCCTGGAAACCTCTGAACCACTCGAAATACCAAATGGAAGGCGTAAAAAGCAATATCTTTCAATTGGTGTGATGAATTGAGTTAGCCCCTGCGATTCCTCAGCAAGTTTGATCTGATAAAAGGAGCTATTTGCTTCAAGTTTTATGAATATTTTGGCTTCCTGCGAGTGTTGATTCGACTATGGGAAGTTGATATCTGGGACGTATTACGTACTTATTTAGTTGAGTTAAATCGACGCAAATGCGTACTGCTCCCGTTTTTGGTTTTGGAACAACCACCATCCCAGCGCACCAGGGTGAAGTCTCGTTTGGTTCGAGACGTCGAATTACCCCTTGCTGTACCATGTCATCTAGCGCTGTTTTAACCTTGGACAACAATGGATGAGCAACCCTTCTTGGTGTATTTATTGCAAATGGCTGAGCATCCGGTTCGATTTGTATTTTGTACTCGAAATCTTTCATCATCCCTAATCCTGAAAATAATTTTGGAAATTTTTCCAGGACATTTTGTTTAAAATCGGATGAAGTTATTGTGCTCGCAATGCTGACAAGTTGCAATTTACTGATTGCAGGTTTGCCCAGTAAGGGTGTGGCCACATTTTTGACGACATAAAAATTTTCTGAACAAGCCTTGTTTGATTTAGTGACACATCGCGCATTTAACCGACCAAGTAGTTGTAAGAGCTCAGAATTTGCACCTATCTGAACCCTTTCTCGATGTTCCAGGGGAACCTGTTTAGCTGCTCGATTGTATAAATCAAAACTGATTACCGATATATCTGCTCCGGTGTCTATTTTGAACAAAACAAAAAATGGTACTGGGTCGATGTCCTGAAAGTGGTCTTCATCCCTCACTTCGTGAATGCGTTTCTGTTGCTTGGTTCTGCAGACAACCGCCCAGTGCCCCTTTTTCTTGCAGAATCTGCACGTAGAATATTTCGCTGGGCAATCTTGTTTGGAATGTTTGTTTTTACCACACCAATGGCATGGCGGTTGTTGTTGTTGTTGTTGATGTATTGGCGCTGCACGCGATTGGTGATTGGTTTTTATTGGTTTTTGTGTCTTTGAGTCCCTGTGGAATGGTTGTTTGCGCACCATATTGGCTTGAGAGGAATTGAATGTGTTTAAGTGCGCAGACTGTCTTTGGACGGCTTCCCGTGTTCGTGCCTTGTCTATGGCGTCTTGAAGTTTCAGATCTTTCTCACTCTGCAACTGTTCTGATAACTTTTTGTCTCTGATTCCAGCGATCACGTAACAGTTCTTCTTTCATGGCGCCATAATTAAACTTTTCAATCTGGATTCAAATCTGTTTTTCACTGTCTGGTACGATTTCATCTCATCACTGTATAACTAGAAACTGGTTAAAATGTCTTCCGCTTCGATACCCATGCAGTACACTAGGGTGTTTGCTTTTTCTTCATCATCAGTTATTTTGGCAGTAGTCAGATACCGCTCAAAACGAGTATGCGATCGACCCCACTCATCCGGCTTCTTGAAATCGAACGTTTGAGGGGGCGGGAATTGCGTTTGTTGCCATTTCTTCTGTTTGTGGCGCTGAGTGCACTAAATTTGCAAGTGAGCTGAATCACTGGTACTACATATCTCTTTCAGCGTGGTCACCGCTGCCACCATGTTGTGATATTGAATGATGCGACTAGATTTATGTTCAAACCTTTATTTACATCTGAGCCATTCTGGTTATTACGTCACATGGTCACATGACCAGATAGAACGTATTCAGTAAACAATACCCAAGAGTGGATAGTTGTAACACTATCAATAATATTACAACATTGGGTGGGTTAGGAAAATTCGACGATTCTTGGACTTTGATGTTGCGACGTCGCTGGTACACGCACTAGTTATAAGCCGCCTGGATTATTGCAATAGCCTCTATATAGGTCTACCGAACTATTCCATCTATGGCCTTCAAAAAGTAATGAACGCTGCTGCCTGGGTCATTTACAGGATTGGAAGAAAAGAACACATCTCCCCTTACCTGAAAAAGCTCCACTGGTTACCAGTGGAGAAAAGGATAGAATTCAATATTCTTACCATCACCTTCAACTCCGTTCACAACATCGGACCAGCATATCTCAACGAACTTGTCCGTCTAAAATAGTGCTCTCATGCCCTACGCTCATCAAAACAGTATTTTTTGGCTGTACCGAGAACTAAAAATAAATATGATTGCAGAGCCTTTCAAAACATTGCACCAACTCTATGGAATAACCTGCCGTTTAAGCTCAGTTCAAGCACTGATAGGGTAGTATTCAAAAAAGAACTAAAACAACCTTGTTTAGAGAAGCAGTTTACACAGTTAACTTTTTATACGCGCTCAGGTGTTTTGCTGAATAAGCGCGATATAAGCACCATTTATGATGATGATGATGATGATGATGATGATGATGATGATGATTATGTTGATGGTGATGAAATCAACATCGCGATATTAACACATCAATGTACGTATTACATTACTATCCATTTGATTTTCAGCCATTTTAAACGTGACTTTAGAAACTACATATTAGAAGATGTATACTTAACATTAAATCTCTTCCGAAATTTATGAAGTCTAAAGACATAGAATGACGAAGTTCAAATGCCCAGAAGCAGCACTCTGCTAAAATCGAAACATGAGTGTCAGCAACTCTAACACATCTATGCTTAAATTATATGCTATTTTTAGTTAAAATTGTTTGCAACATGGGGAAAATGTACAAATTACTATTTTAGTGCCCAGCATGGTAACTGCATCAACTTAACAATTGAACCATCACAACTAAAATAGTAAATGAATGGTCGAGTCGTCCGATAGAAGGAAAATTTGCGCATAATTCACGTCATCACAAACAGACAGGGCATCGGATCGACTAATGCGTTTAAATGAAATTCAAAAGTGTTGATTTTTGTGTCAAATCCAGATGCGAGGCCTGTACTAAAATGCCTTTGTTGTGGTTGAAAGGGGATATAAGCTGTAGAAATGCAAAGGGGTATTACCGTCGTAAGACTTGGTTATCTACTTAGAATGTACAGTTTCAGAGCTAAAATGCAAGGTTCATGTTCCTGGCTTCGAAATCAAAATCACCTAGTTTCAGTTTCGTTTCTTAGTTTCTCATAAACAGGATCTTAGCAAGTAGTAACAGATAACCTGCTTTCTTTTCTTGGAATTGCCCCTGTCTGCTAGAGGATTAGCATTAACCAAGGCGTATAAGTTGAATCCACTTTATGAGACCTTTTCTCTTTCGAATGAGTTTCTCTTGTGATATTCGAATTTTAACGTATAAGTTTTCCCTTGCAAATTAAAAAAAAAAAAAACATCCGTTAATTATGGACAACGGAAGTGCGCGATGTTGGGCTGGTCTAGTACGGTCGGGGTGGATTTATCTGGCGTCAGCATGTATGCATACACTTATGTGCGTTGAACAATCCATATTACCACATGTTATTGATCTAATACTACTTTTAGCGATACGATATTATGTAATACTATCATTTTCTGCGTTATTTCCGAACATTTGTCACATCTCGTTTGTCAAAACCACTACAAGTATATACCTAATTGTAAGACTTGATATTTTAACCAGAAGGCCAATCTTGTTTCTGCAGTTATGTACATTTTTTGTCATCCTACGCACAAATTTTCTGAAACTTTTGATGGAGGTCTGCGTTAAGCGGATTTTCCCGAAACTTGCCAATTTTCAGACGGGTATGCACCATGGTAAAACTTGGTTATATACCGCTTTAAAATAGGTTGCCTTCAGCTTTTACCAACAAACAGTTGGAAATAAAGCCGAGTTGGTAACAGTTATAAGTGGTGTTGAGAAGTTATTTTTTACGAGGTATGTAGCGGAAAGGGCTGTGGTTAAAAAAAGTTTCAGTTTCGTTTTTTTTTTGTGGTTTTTCGTACTCGTAATAGAGACTGCTGCCAGTCATTTTAAAGTTTTGCGTCAGTTTTTGTCAGTAAGCCGTTGGAATCCAAGTCGACAGTTGGAAGTGGTATTTAGAAGTTACTTTTTACGGGATACATAGTCGGAAGTGTTCTGATTAGTCTGCGATTAGCTTCGAGTCAGCTTTTCATTAAATAACTTGATGTATCTGTATGTCAGAACCCATCAGCGAGCCGCTCCTTGAAGCTACGGTGCATAAGTCTGTAAACAGCCACCAAGAAAATAAGAAAAGTTCTCAGGGGTGAGTTTCAGGTTCCTGCCCCTATGTCAAAATGACAATATTTTAGTCCGAGAAATGTTGGCTGACTGTGTAGTCGGACGTTGTGAGCTTATTCGAAACCAAATAGGAAAATTACGAAGTATATATGTACAACTAGCTGTAAGCAGCCGATAATTATTCCTGAATTTTCATCTTCGGTGTAGTTCCATGTCAGCTCTCTATTATTTTTACTTTGTGTAAAGCTGTGTATCAAAATGGTAGGCCGACGCCTCAGTAAGGCGCCGGTTCTTGGAGTTACAAGCAGCGATTCATCAGTGAAAAACCGGTCCTTGGAGCTGTGACATGAAGTCCCAGCAGAATCTTTCCATCTTCTTAGGACTCCTGGAGTCGTATTCTGCTCTGTCCTTATATTTATTGTGAAGAAATTATGAAAAAAAAAACCCATTAAAATTCACATTTTCTTTCAATATACGCCCTGTTCAGTATAGTTTTAATAAATGTTTTTTACGTACTATTTTATATGCTTCTTTAATAGCCTACTTATGAATGTTTCTAGTAAAGCAGAAGGGCGCGAGCAGCAGTTGAACAGTACATCGAAGAAGCGGATAGGTTTTAACCTGAAGGAATGACAAACATATTTTGTGTTTAGATGTCAAACCAAAGGGTTTTCATCACGGAAGGCTTCCCGGATGACTTTCCAGATGAGGTAGAGAAGAGATTTGGGGTCAGGGCAACGTCTCTGGATGACTGTGAACCGGATGATGTTGGTGATTACAACTCCTTGATTGCAGAGAAACGCGTTAGCCAGTGCGAATATGTGATCATTTCCTTGACGAAAAGCATGGTAAGACTTTAAACCATTACATTTGATTGCATGATGGCACTTAAATGTTCCTTCACTCTTTGTTTTGGAATGGTGGCGGGTTGAGGGACGGTATTTGTGCCTCGTCAACTATTTCTCGTAAGTCATTCTGTTCGTCTTCGTATTGTTTATATACTCGATGTATTGTGTGTATTTTATTTTTAAATTTGCTTGGATGATGGTCTGTTAGTCATTGTTACTAAGTGGATATTTGTGTAGTGCACATATGCGTTGTTAAAAATTATCGATGCATGGCATCGTAGTTTCTCCATTTATTTTATAAATGTTATACAGTATGCAGCAGCTCTTGAGCCAAACTACTTTGGAAAAGAAAGTGTGAAGTTAATAAGTTCTTGTCCTCTCAACACATTGCCCCTGAATTCTATGTTGCTTCGTAACCGTTTCCTTCTTATTTTTGATAGGAGGAAACTTGTCACGTGGCTATGTTCGAGTCTTTGGTAAAAACTCATGATGAGAAGAAATGTGGTATAATTCCCATCAAATTCGTGGCCGACGCTGTGGTTCCGGGTGTTCTTGTCTGTTTTCGTACTCTTGATTACAGCAACGGGTCACAAGCGTTCTGGAGTCAGTTGGAGAAACGTGAGTAAGCTGTGTTTCGGGCAGCGGTGGAGTTAAACTTGGGGAGTTGGGAGCAGGAGGGGGAGGGGGTGGAGTGGCAGCGCTCGAGCGTCCCGAGCTACCATAGTCGAAAATCATCTTTTTTTTTTAATATTTAATATTTCAGAAATTTTTACCCAAGCGTGTTTGTACAGACTATGATCTTAATTGTTCAGACTGTGTTACCTGTTGATTAAAGATTTATTATTTCTGCCTCCTATAGCTGCTCACCGTCTAAAAAAGTATGGAATTAAGTGTGTTAATTGATTTTTTTAAGGTCTCAAAGCACAGGTGAGCCTCAGTAAACTGCTTCCAGTTGGAAATGTCGCCCCTGGACTGGTCTGGAATTATTTCTATGGATACTTAATGAACGTTTTGAAAAGTAAGTCTATGAATTACTGTATTAAAGTACGCGTCAAAATGTTATAATTATTTCCATGACGTATCACATTTATCGCATTTTTGTAGATATTTATGTTGAGTTAGACTTTTCATAAAACACAACTGTGAACATAGATCGTCGTGCACTTGTGGATGTCATTAAACCAAACAAGCGTTCCATTTAACTGTACTAAGACAATATCTGAAGCAAAAATATTGAATTATATTACACTGTCAGAAAGAGTGTAACATATTAAAGTCTTAGAAAGAGCTAATAACATCGCTTTTAGGAATATGAGTTTGTTTGCATATTTCTTTTTTTTTTTTAAAGAATACACAAAAGAGTACATGGAATGCCTGGAACGTAAAGCTTATGGCGCCAACGTCCAAGGTCATGGGAAGCTTATTCTTTTGCTTCCTCAACACTGCACGTGTAAAAGTATGTTTTTTTTTCAGTTATTCATTTGTTAAAGAATATTTTGATTTTTATTTTGCAGCAAAAAAGGGTAAAGTTCGGTCTTATGCTCAACAGTGTTTCATTTTGTTTTTAGTGACACTTGTAGATATTTGGTCAGTCACAACGGGTTGTGTGTCGTTATCCGATATCCGTTATCCGATATATCCGATATATCGGTTTAGTGAAACTTTTTAACGTGATAAAAAGTAGCAAATATAATTCCTATAAATGCATAAATTACTCAAGTAAATATTTACTATCACCTAAAATTTGTAAAATAAAGCAGTTACTAAATTAACTATTGATATTAACCGTAAGATACAAAAGGGAAAAAAAATATGATTGTTTGCATATGATCTACACGTAAAATATCACAGGTCTGTTGGATGAGTATGATAAGAACATACGCTACTTGGCAAACGAGGCAATGAGTGAAAGGACAGACCGGGCGGGTCATGCGAAGGTCATGCGACAGTCAGTGTACGAAATACAGGACCGCGGCGAGGTAGGTAGCCTCAAAGCAATAGCTTGGCTTGCGCAGGACAGTAGATCACTCACGGCATTCAGTGTAGAAAGTGATACTTGAGCTTTTAGTGTTTTGGACAAGGCAGATTCCGAGGGTATGTGATCAAAGCTAACTGAAACTTATTCTCCTGCACTCCCACACTACCACTTTTTTTTTGGTAAATTTAGACATGTCTGTACGCTTGAAAGGAGGTGTTCTGGGTAGGGCAGACTATCAAAAAGTGTGTTAATGGAACACCAAACATTTCACTTATTTAGAATGATTTGATGTTAAAGTTTCGTTTTTTTTCCAGACATTTGTATTGCTGGTGGATGTACCGAATATTATCACAACAATAAGCAAATTAGCCAGTCGTGAAGATATTTCTTTCACTTCGACCGACGTCCAAAAACAGTACAAACTTTTCCGAAGTTCACTAAAAGAGGCTCTGGACTATGAAAAGGAATGGGAAAATCTGTATCTCATTGTAGAGTTCGATGGTAAGTAACATATCAAAGTATTGGAGAGCAATTAAAAACACAATCAGAATGATGCATTGTATGGTTTAAGTACATGGATAGTGTTTGCTTATTTTGTTGGTTTTTTTTCTTGTCGTTGTTGTTATTTTTAAACATCAATAAATTCTACAGTAGAACCTCGTTATCGAGAACTCTGAAATCTCAAGTAAATTTAAGGTTTCTGTGATAAAGTATCTTTTTTCAGAAAATGACCCGAATCTTAAACTTGGAGAAATACTTTCAAACGAAGTTCGGAAAGACAGAGAGAAAACAATGAGCCAGATGGAAATGTAGGTGAAAAAGTTAAATGTATTGGGTGTTTTTACGTCACAAGGGTCAACCAACTATCGTGGATGTGACTAGTATCTCCATTTTGTCGGCTCGTCTGTGTGTGTGCTTATGTTATGATTCCTCCAGTAATTTATATTGGCTCCCTGCACAATTGTTCAGTTGTATTCTTTGATTTCTCCATAAAATACGAGTGTTGTTGCATGCCTATAGTTTAATAATGGTAAGTCGGTAATTGTAATCCAGGAAGCTAAACGCAATGTCTGTTTTGTGTTCTCGACTGACTCAATGGGCCACGAACATTAAATAAATATAATATAAACAAAGAATAGTCCAGATTGTACAGGAGGAGAGAACAACGCTGAATAAGAGAACATTTTGGTTCTCTCAGTGTCCGCTGGCTGAATATTGCTTTGGCAAAGAAATTACTCTATTAAAAAAAAATAATAAAAAAAAATAAAAGAGTGCAAAAAGGAAGAAAAAAGGGACTTTTTTGGGACTTTTTTTAGCAGTGAATGCGGCGAGTATGAGTATGACGTCAATGTGGTGGCGGATGGAGAGGAGATTGATCAGCGGCTGGAGACGGTGGTGCAGGGCCTGAGACGGGACGGGGTACGGGTGTTCGTCATACAGGAGGAAGTGGCAGGCAATTTGGTGCAGGACGCCATGACGGCTATTCACAAAGCGAGAAAGACATTGCTGTGGATTGACGGGGAGATGAAGGAATCGCAGTGCTTCGTAAGTTGCCGCTTCTTTCTAAGTTGATTCCTTTGGGAAGTTTCTGATTGGCATGTTATTATGATAATGCTTGTGGAGAAGGATGGAGTATGGTAAATTGAAGACCCCTCTACCCACCGAGGGGACCAAAGCATTGCCGACTATTCTGTTTTAACAAACGTTTCATGTCTTTCATGTTTGTCTCTTTGAAGAATTATTGTCCTCACCCGAAATCAGTTTTTATGATCTTTTTTTTTTATATTTAGAAATAAATATTTAGAAGTATTCAGAAATAAATATGTGACGTGGTAAAAGTTGTCATTGTAATACTTTATACCGAATTCTGGTTGTTTTCAGTCATTTTTCGAAGCACAAATGGTACAGGTGCAGAGGCAGAGGGATCTGTTTATCCCCGTGGTAAAAGGTGACCCCGCATCTCTTCCAATATCCCAAACAACGAATATCAAGCACCTGCAGCATATCAACCACCTCTACACTACGGAACCCGACTTCGAATGTAAACTGAGGAACGCCATCACAGGTTTGACTTGAATGCCTCGTACGGGAGACTCGCGTGACGTATTATGGCAAATAGTTCATAGTAATTCACTATGCCAACAGACTGCGCTCGTAGTAACAAATCTTTGTATATTATCCAATAAAGATTAAACTATGTTTTTATGTCACTTTTGATGCAAAAGCTGTTTACAGATCTCGAAAGCTATTTTTAAGCGGTTATTGAAATTAAACAGCAGTATTTTCATTCAACAGAAACGAGTCTGCTTAAATTTTGAACAGTTGGGAAGCATGTGGCATGTGTGTTTTTCAGGTGACACACCGCTCACATATCCGTTGGGAGATATAGCCACAGGCCTGGTGTGGACATATAGCATGAATTACCTGGAACAAAATTTAGACAGTATGTTAACACTGTGATGCCCAATTTAAATATTAAAGGAACTGATTTTATTCGATGAAATAGAGTTGATTTGGAGAAAAATTTGTACAAAATATATTTAAAAAATTAAATGCTAGAGGAATTGATAATTTTCACATAAAAAAACTTAATGATGTTGAAACAAGCTTTGTCGTATTATATGTCTCCCCCATTTGTTGTGTCCGTCCGTCCGTCTTGCCGGCCGTCTGTCCGCAGTGAGGTCATATGAAATTAATGAGACGATTTTTCTCAAAACATACATACATTTAGGGGGACATGTCTACATGATGCCCGTGTTATTTTTTTCGTTCCTTCAAAAATTCTATTTTTGGCAAATTTTTGAACATGGGGGGGGGGGGAGTTTCGTGCATTTTTTCCACTTTGGCCTTCTAAATCTCCAAAACAGTTCGTTGGATAAGGCTCAGACGTCGCAACAAGAACACACATAAAGCGCAAATGTATACTGCAAAATTTTTCTTCATTTCCGATGAAAATGGTTTTTTGGCGATTTTTTAAATTTCTGATTTTTAAGTTTTTTGACCATATTGTCGCGATATCTCCGGAACAGTTTGTTGGATTAAGCTGAAACGTGGCAAGAAGGACCACATGTAGTGCCAATGCTTACTGCGAAGTTCTTCTCCATTTTCTGTAAAAATGTATTTTTGGTGATTTTTAAAGTTTTTTGGGCTCGCCAATGTTGTACTTTCAAGCAAGGGATTTTTTTCCACGTGACTGACTGGGGGGCGGGGGGGAGACATGTCCGTTTTTGTTTTAACAAAAACACTCACCAGTCTAGTTTTGATAACGTTTAGTACATTACTTAGGGCTTAATATGGCATTGTGTGATGTGGAGAACATCCGATGTAATTATGTTGTATAGCGTTTGAAGAGTGACTATGAATAAAAATGTTGTTGCCTGATTACAGGTTATGTGGAAAACTACGTACAACAGCTTAGTTACGACAAGGAAAGTGTCTTGTATCCAAAATTCATCCTGTTGATTCCTGAGACTTGCCATGCTCCCGGTAAACAGCGTCTTAAGTTGCTGACTTAATGTTTTGCCTTACTAAAGTAGTTCGTACCACTATCTCGTCTCATACTTATAACACGCTTTAATTTTGTATTTTATATATCAAGCAAATAAGAACTGTGTTTTTGTTATTTGCGAAAAAAGGCACTATATTCCAAGGTAGCCTATTGCGAAATATAGACTAACTTAAATTAAGGACAATTCAACTTTTATAATTCTGTATATACTTCAGTTATACTGAGGCTCATGAGTCTATTCCGAAATGGACTCACTTTGTCGAATCTTTGTCGAATCAGTTTTTGATTCTTGTTTTAAGTGGCGCACCAGCTGTCTAGAAATTGGTTGATGGAATTAAATGAACCGATTGTGCAAACCAGAGAACTGCTGTAGAAGGAGATGGATGGGGGGGGGGGGGGGGCGAGAGGGCGGGCGGGATGGTACAGGGAACGATTTAATTCGCGCCCTGCACTGATTGATACTGCAGAGATAAGAGTCAAGATCTTGGTTTTTAGAGATGAGCTGAGTGTTTTACGAGTGAGGCGCTCAAAAAAAAAGAAAAAAAAATAAATAAATAAATAAAAAGTTATACTGCCATTTTCTACTTTGAATAAACAGGAAAAATAACTGAATATGATCCGACTATCCAGCGGATGACCGACGAGTACAAGGAAGAGGTGACAGTCGAGAAAACAGTCGGGGGAAGCAAAAGGATATACAACATCGCCATAAACAAGCTCTCGTACAACAATGGAACAGGAACACAGGTGTGTCTGGATAGTCACGTGATGATGTCCCGCTAGTGAAATGCCAGATGATGATTTCACAATCTTGACTTTCATGAGACGAGAATCAAGCTGATTCTTGAAAGCATAAAGAAGTCTTTACTTCTCGTCATAAATTATTAAGAAAATTGATCCAAAGGCTCGATTGCAAACGTGAAAGTTTTCTCATATAAACAGATTTGGCAGTTTCCTGTCTTCGGATCATTATGTTTTTCTTCGCCTTTAACTATTTTACAATGGAAACGACATCATTGTATACCGATTCACCCATTTTTTCCTTTTTATTGATTTCATGTCCATTGTCTTTTCATTGTGTATGTTTCCAGGTGTATAAAGTGATGTGTGAGTTTGTTACACCACTAGCTGCCTTGGCGAATATGGAGAAAGGCATGAAGACACAGCTGTCCACTGCGCACAAACTAAAACAGAGGGAAATATTCGATGATTTGTTTCAACGAGTAGTTGAGAGTGGCAGAAGGAAGGGAACCGGTCTGCGGCATTGCACAGTTATTAAATTCAAAGGTACTGTTAGAAGTTTTTTGAAAAGAACATATGCAAAATGCTGTTGGACATCTCCGCTGCTTTTTATCAGTCAGAAACGCCTAAATAGAACGAGGTTGTGTGTATGTGTGTGTTTTTTTTTCTATTACCCTTGTGATTTGTGGCGTACTGTTTGATGTTTTTAAGAACACTTGGGTATGGTACATACCGGAGCATTCCATGGAAGGTCATCGACTGTATTAAATGCAGCAGCGCGGTAGTTATGGTAAAAAAAATACAATCAGTAGACATGTGTGTTATTGCAGTTCATAGTAATCAACGTATGCACATATATCAAGTTAGAATGTGGGCTTTGCAATTAGTATTAGCAAAATTTAGCTACATATCTTTCCTTTTCTTTTCCAGATGAATTTGCGGACCAAACGAACCGAAAAGGACCGAAATTTAATTTATCGAAGCTGATAGCAGAACACATTGAAAACGACAGAACTCAATGAGCTCTAGTTCTGAGCTCTACATCAGCTCTGCAACAAACACTGCCCTTTCTAGACAGGCTAAATAACAAGGAATGACTGTCCAGTTAGCACAAACCATGACATTTTTATCTTATACACCACTAGATAATTTTTTTCTTTATTTAGGAGTCGAGTTGCCTTATATATATGCAGGGGTTTGTATGTACATTATTGGCATGGGTATATTGGTGAGTTACATGAGAAGCTAGCACAGTTAGGTTCGATCTCACATTAACATTTAGTGGACAAGATCTGATCGTAGTTAACGATTCTGTAGTTCGCAGTTGGCGTAAACACGCATTATTGTCTCGGGAAGTTTTGTTGAAACACGTATAAAATAGTAAACATGGGGTGGTGGAAGAATATATGACTGCAACATTTAAACTACTGGAAGTTTATTCCAAAAAAAAAAAAGGCATACTCAAACATGTGTATCTTTTTTATTTACTTAAGAATATTATTTTAAATTGTGCTGTGTTAAATAACTTATTATACTCAATAATACTAAATATTGCATTTTGATGGTTGCGAATGTGTACAAATTGAAGATTTTAATTATTTTACTTGTCTTGTTAAACAAAAACATTTCGCAGAAGGAAAATTTGGAAAAAATAAAATGTCGTGAACTTCTCTTTGACTTTTTATACAGCGTTTTCTTTGCTTTTAAAATTGCTTTTTACTTAAAACACACACATGTATACATAATCATTAATGTGTAGGATATTTAATTGAGTCTTTATGAAAGCTGCTTCAGTCTTTGGCTCAGCCTTTCAAAAGCATTGTTTTCTTTACTCGGCAATACATGTATTTAACACTTGACAAGCCTTTGGCTTGCAAGAGTTATATGAATTTGTGCGAGCAAAACTCGTCCTTTTTTTTTTCTTCTTGACACTTTTCCCGATTTTTCGTGTCCTCTTCTTCTCTGACACTATGGGCCCTACGACCATGAAACTTGGGACTTATGAAGAGCTTGATCTGAACATGTGCATGTCACTTTTTATTTTCGTCTTGATTTCGTTTTTTTATTTGTTAAAACGCCATGTGAAAAGAGTGTATTTTATACATGTAAATGCCTAGCATTTAATGCACTGCACAGAACACAGTTGCTGAGCTTTGTGCGAGCTCTCACTGCGTAAATAGATAAAACGGCGTATGCCTGATCAGTCAATAAAACCTAAAGTCAACAACAACCAAACACTACTCGGCTTATAAGACGTATTCAAGCTGTGTTGTTTGCAATATATTATTCAAGAAATAACCCACTGAAGGAAGTATTTTTTTGCGTTTTAATTTTTGTCAAGTGTTTAACATTTCGCTAGCGGAATGAGCTTCTAGTTTATAAATGACATTCTCTTCTTGAGTGCACCTGCACTGTAGCCAATAGCGCGTGCAAGGTGCTGAGTGCTTTATGCAGTGCTTAACCGTTGTTGTCCAACAGCCAACCTCTCTCTCCTGAGGTAAACTGATTCATAACAACGATATTTTATAATATTCCCAGCTGGCCGTACGTGAAGGAATGACAGAAAAAACGAAGAGTGCAGTATAATCGAACACGTATTGCAACCAACCGCTTTTAAACATATTTTGTTCTTCTGTTGTTATGTAAAAACAAACAGTAAACAAATAAACAAATCTTTTTCACTTTGTATTTACACTTATATATATATGTTACAGGGAATCTGAAATTGGGGAATTCATGAAATCCCTAGTGGATTCGTGTAATAACTTGCTCAATCAATTTCCATGTTTTTATCGAGAATTTTCATGTTTGCAATGTAGTATTTTACCGAAATTAATATAGATTTTGAATTAATATACTCAAAGCACTCGATTGCCAAACTATCATTCATGAGATACTTCAGTACCTGATTTCAGCGATATTTTTTATCCTATGTAACTTATGTCACATTTCACGTCATATTCTGTTATTTTGGATGGTAATGTTACAAATTCCAATTCCTTTCGATGTGAAAAGGGATACACTATTTTGGAGAACCACTAAACAGCCTTCCTGAACGGATAATTTTTCAAAATAGTTCCATAATCAATATGTGCTTATTCATTACACGAATTCAGTAGGGATTTCATGAAATCCCCAATAACACAGATTCCCTGTAACATATACACATATGTAAATACAAACAGGAAACAAATAAACAAGTGTTTTTGGCTTTGAATACGACAGTGAAAAATTGGGCCAGTCACTTACAAAACAAGTTACAAGTTTTCCAAATTTATGAACTTGTTCATGAATAGCTGTTTATAAAAGGGCCAATGAAAACCTACCCTAGCTGCATAACTCGTACCGCGTCGCCCCAATCAAGTATACGCTGGGAGTGAAGCAATTCTTTATAAACTAAAATAACACAAAAATATCAGAATGTTATCAAAATGTTACTTTTTGCCTTCAGCCTACGGGGTATGTATTAACCTCACCCTTCGGGGTCGGTCCGTATGCCCACTGGTTTCAGGTAAAATAACATTCTGAAAAATAACATAAGAAAATGATGCATTACTGTTATATTTATCGTTAAAAAGCTTCAAGTTTTGCATCTCAATACGTCCAAATACTTTATAACTGGTAAAGGGAGACCTTTACTCACCGCGGGAAAACATTTGAAACATCAGGCGAAATTTGAAAATGAGTCGGTCAAAACTTACAAGCAGAAGCATTTTGCACAAGAAATGTGTCCGTTGAAGCACGCATGACCCGCTCGGATCACCTGTAGTACAAGCCTGGGGATGGGATAGAACAGTTCAAGAACTTAAAACAAGACACTTCATTATGAATTTTACTTTTACTACTGTAAATATTGCTTTTTCTTCTATGCTACATCGGTGCAAACAACCAGTACCAACTAGCCTGAAGCACGTATCGCTCCATCGAAATCACTACGGCGAGTTGATTGCACAAAACGTTAACCTGATACAGTGAAACCTCTAAAATAGGCCATTGCCGTCTTGTTTTTGTAAATTCTTTTCCACTGCATGCCTCTTCGTCGGTTTTCAAAGCTATATTTTGACAATTTTGCGCTATTTCAGGAATATAAGACTTATTATCTTATATAAATATATCTGAATATATGTAGCTGAACTGCGCGGAACCTGGGTTACGCAACACCATTATCGCAGTCCTAAAGGGACGGTGAAGGTCGGAGGGGACCAAGTAACCTGACCTCTGGGTATCGTAATCCTATATTTCTACATACTCATTGCTGCCATGCAATATGGTCGTTTCACCCATTCCCTATTTCATTGGTGATTTTATTTTATTATTATTATTTTTTTGGCTTGCCGTCACCTCCCTATCCTCCTCCCATCTGATGTAGGTACCGCTCTGAACGCAACTCCAACCCTTTTACCCCTTTCAAGTATGGGTCTGATTCAAAGTGCACATGCATCTATGATTATCACCTTGTCTTCGTGCATTCTCATCGACCAAAAAGAACAAGAAAGGCATCCTTCATAAGTGTACAGTAGATGACTCACTTCGTTGGGAAAGGGAAGGGGGAAGACATTTGTGCCAAAAATGTGAGATGCTTGTCAAAATGGTTAACAACGGAACCACCTGCAACCCTCCCTATCACATACCAGTTCCGCCCAAGACATTATCCAAGTTTGAAGCTGATTGGACTTGTTGTTCCCGAGTTATCGCGTTAATAAAGTAAAGTTTCCACATGTTTTGACGTCATATGATGTCATCCGTTACGCTATACAAACCAAGTACAATACGAACCGTTGGACCCATCCAAAACATTATCCTACTTTGAAACTGATGCAGTTACAGTGATGACGCGTTGTTTACGTTTTGACGCCATCTGAGGTCATGCACTATTCAATATGCGTCAAATACAACACCCACCAGTGGACCCACCCGAGGCATAATCCCACCAAGTTTGAAGCTGATCCGACTTGTCCTTCGAATTTGAAGCCAATCCGATTTGTCCTTCGATAGCTATCCTGTTAGCAAGGTCTGGTGTCCAAAAGATGAAATGACGTCGTGTGAAGTTGCGCTATATAAACCAAATACATTACGGACCGTCAGATTAACACAAAGCATCATCTAACGTTTCGTTCGAGATATGGTGTTGACGAAATCATTTGTCTACAACAGACACACACACACCACATATACATACTCATATACATATAGAAAGTGCAAAAACAAAATGCTTCCCCTCTACGGGGGAAACGAAATTAAAACGGGCCGGTGGGATTTCAACATCACGTGCTCGATCAGGCATTTGCCAGAAAAAAGTTACTGTAAAGACCTGCCATAGGGTTCAGGTTGTTATATGTAAAACTGTAAGAGTATTCAATTTCATAAAATTTAGTTTCTTAAGATGCACGAGCGCACGTACGAACGCACAAGTCAATGCACGCACGCAGAGACGGAACACGCAAAAACGCAGGACCGGCAAGTAGGACCTGTACCATACGTACCCACCACCAGCAGATCTGATGACCAAATGAGGTGGCAAAACCAGTAACAGACTTTGACTTTACCATTAATCATACTTTACTCAAAATTTAATACTCAATAATTAATTTTAACACCGGATCAACACCTTATAAATATCAAATGCAACGCGACCCCTGGTGACCAGGGGAATCGCTATGCAACTTGCCAGATTTCACGCCACTCAGTCATTACTGAAAAAGGAGCATGCCATTATGTGTCGGGTACTTAAATTTATATCCAATCATTTACCACATTAATCTTGCCTAAAGCTTTAAAATTAAAAAAAAATACTATTAGACGGTTATTTTGGTATGTTACTGTGACACTCTGCCAGCTGAAATCGGTGAACACGCATCCGACTTTCTTAAGCAAGTTATTCGATTAACCAATTGAAACGATGATCCAGAATATCTTACACAACAAAAAAAAGGTAATGAATTTTCCAACATTATAAAATCAATCAGTTTACGCAGTTAATCGTCACGCATTTAACCGATTACGTCAGTAGCTGATTTCTACTTATTTTTTTGCGAAACTTTTGAGCGCAGTTAACACACATAATTTTGCCATGTCACAGTGTGTTAGTGGTTTGTCAAGAATTTATCCCCTGATTGCCGGTTTGACATGTCTGAGCTGGTCAGGGTCTTGACGAATTTCTGACCAATGCTTCGTCACACAGTGACAAAAACTTGTCATCAGGTTGTCATAAATTTGTCAAGTATTGCGTCACTATGATCACACATCCTGTTTAAAATAACCGAAAACAAGCGGCCATTCTTTTTGAGATTTCTTAAATTTTAATGAATATTACTAGAAGTTCCAAATTATCAAGTCTTAAAAATATATTTCATTCATAAACCATAATGTAAGTGCACACAGCATATTCTCTTCCTGTTTTGAATTAAGCTGTGATGTTTGTAAAATGCTTGTAAAATTTGTGACCATGTTCATGACCAGATGAACAATGTATATTGTGTACTTTTTGACATGTAATCAAGCAAGGTTGAACTGATTCAACTGTTTTAGTGCTTACTTTTGCAAAGCCTGATGGTATAACTTATAAAATCCGCAACATATGCGTGCGTAAACCACAATATATTATACATTACACATTGCAAAATCTGTCATAAACTTATCAACCAGTGGCCGTATTCACCTCTTTGGTTTAACTGTTTGGGTTAAACAAGTGGGTTAAACCAAAAAATTTGGATTAGATAAACCAATGGTTTAAACCATATTCACAAAAGAAGTTTAACCGTGGTTTAAGTAAACCAATGGTTTAACTTTGGTTTAAGTTAAACCCCAGTTAACCCAAATACGTCATCATTATTGGGGGAGTATACAGGGAATTCCCAGGGATTTTCCAAGAGACTGGCACTCACTGGATGGGGAAAAAATAATTGTTTTGTTTATTTTCATTTCGAAACACCTTTTGACATTGGGTTGCCTAGTCTTGGACCGGCGGTGGTGTAAGTGGACAATATTATGACTTCGCAGAATAACACATTTGAAAAAACATGCGAAATGACCCCAAGTAAGACACGGGCCTGCGCCTCCCCTCCCTCTGCAAAATCCTGTACTCGGCAATGCTTTCTCCATGACTAAGTCTGCAAAGTTGGTATTTGGGATTACAAGTCAATTTCAAACACACTTGTACTTCATTCCCCCTTCCCCCTCCTAGAGAGGAAAAAGGAGGAACACAAATGAAATGACTTAGACATTTCTCAGGAACTTAATCCTGGTTTAACCCACCTCACAAGCTGGGTTAACTTTTTGGTTTAACCCACAGGTTTAAACCATAGTTAACTTTCGGGAATATGACATAAGTTAACCCAATGGTTTCAACTTGGTTTAAACCGCGAAGTTAACTTTTTGGATTAAGTTATGGGTTAACCCATTGGTTTAACTTTCGTGAATACGGCGGCTGGATGGATAAGTGACATGACTGACCTCTCGACTTCACACCTTGTAATGCTTCCACTGCCTAAAGTTCTTCTTTTAAAATTCCAGTAATTCGGGACTTCATCAGCATCCAATTTGGTCAAATGGCGGCATTTTTTTTTTTTTTGTTTGGCGCTTGACTTCAAAATGCTTCTATATTTTTTTATGACTGCCCAACGCAGTCCTCTCTTGAAAATACGACATTTATTTAACTAGACTGGCCAGTGTTTTTGTTAAAACAAAAACGGATATGTCTCCCCCGCCGCCCAATCACTCACTTGGAAAAAAATTCCTTGCTTAAAAGTACAACATTGGCGAGAACCAAACATTAAAAAAAAAAATCGCCAAAAATACATTTTTGCAGAAAATGTAGAAAAACTTCGCATTATAAATTAGCACTATATGTGGGTTCTTCTTGCCACGTTTCAGTGTAATCGAACAAACTGTTTCGGAGATATCGAAACAGTATCGACAAAAAAACTTAAAAATAAAAAATTAAAAAAATCGCCAAAGATACATTTTCAACAGAGATGAAGAAAAACTTCAGAGTAAACATTTGCACTATATGTGGGTTCTTCTTGCCACGTTTCAGCCTAATCGAACAACCTGTTTCGGAGATATCGCAACAATATGGCCCAAAAAAGTTAAAAATAAAAAAATTCGCCAAAAACACATTTTGAAAGGAAATGAAGAAAACCTCCGCAGTATACATTTGCACTATATGTCTGTTCTCTTGCGACGTCTGAGCCTTATCAAACTGTTTTGGAGATAGAGCCTGCCAAAGGGGAAAAATGCACGAAACCCCCCCCCCCTCCCCCTCCTATGTTCAAAAATTTGCCAAAAATTTTTAAAGGAACGGAAAAAAATAACACGGGCATCATCTAGACATGTACCCGAACAAGTATGTATGTTTTGAGAAAAATCGACTCACTAATTTCATAAGAACTCACTGCGGACAGGACGACGGCAAGACGGACGGACGGACGGACACACCAAATGCTACATATGTCTCCCTTAGGGGGAGACATATAATTATTTTTGGCCATTCCTCAAAATGTCTCTCCTCCCATAATTTTGATCGGGTTGCCTACAAATTTTATAAATTTTTGGCGGTTAGCAAAAACGTATCGATCAGAAAGGACTGCATAGACAACAGTCTGAAAAATTTTAAATGAAATGCCACAGCATTTGGAAAATTGGCTACCAATAATTAAAAAAATGCTGCCGTCGCAGGATCGCCAAACAATGTAAGAGAGATCTATTCATGGGAAATACAAAATTAGAAACCAACATGACCAAAGTTGTGGGAGAAGAAGCTTTTTAAGTAAAAGCTATACAGACGATGATCAAATTTGTATTGTTGAGTTAGGCATCCTCAGGTCGACGAATTTGGACCGTCGACCTTTTTCACCATTTTTTATGAATTTGTGACAAACTGACATGTTCCAGTTGACGAGTTGCTAACAAATTATTGACGAATATATAGTATGACGAATTAATGACAAACTGATGACAAAGTATTAACAAACTTTTATTGCAATTCGTTGAATTAGGCATCATCAAATGGGCAAGGCAAATTAGTCTGTTGTCGGTTCGACAAATTGTTGACAAATTCTTAACAAAGGCTAAATATAATTGCCTAAATATTTCTCTATAACATGCTACGTCCTTGGGCTAACAAAAAGATTGACAGAAATTAGTGACAAATAACATACGAGCTCTTCATCTCGAAGTCTAAATTTTCAAAATCACTTCATTTTGAAAACATTTAAGTTGTTTTCAAACCTTTCATTTAATTCAACAACAATGCTATAAATGAATTTGAAGATGCAAAGAGATAACGACGTGACGCTGCACTTAAATATTTTTTAAATCGTTTTGGCACAAAGGAGTCGCATTTATTAAAAAAAACAAAAACATCACGTGTTCTTCTTTCCCCTGACTTTATAGCTGTCCGAAGCATTCTGGGCTTTCACTAGAACGACGCAAGATTCTATAATGCACGTCAAGGGCACAACAATCCAGAAAACGTTCAAAAACACGAAATAGAACCAAAAGTAGAGAGGGTGGTACATAGGCCCGTGAGTAAACCCCTCCATCACTTCAGTGGAAAAATAAAGGACATCTCCATACAGCTGACATACGCTCAGCAAAACCTGGCAGAACAGAAAATCGAACCGTACATTAAATACAGGCGACATGCAACATTAAAAGAAAGCCTTTTGGTGAGCTAACATTTAACAGAAAAGACTGCAAAACGACACTTTTTTTTATATATATCTGATATATTTTCATGAAGCAGTTTTCAAGAGCAGGCTTCAATAATTTTATTTAACTCCTGCCCCGGATAGGATTACTATTTTTCGATAAAAACCAAAAATTATATATTGACGTATTTGTCAATTTTTATTTTTTAAAGACAGCAACGACGAAATTTTTCTACCTGGTTTTGTCTATTTTTCTTTTTCTTTCATGTTTTTTATGGAAACATACCTGGACGACATGCCTGCTGGGTGTGTTGTATAGAAAGGCATAAGCGGCCATTGCTGCAAGCGGCCCGTCCACAAATGCTGTTATGGTTTCCATACAGACGGTGAATGGGTCCGCACTAAACACAAAATGTAACACAATCGCTTTGAAAACCATACCTAATTTTAGGTACGAAGAAACAATTAAAAACGTAAGTTCGCACTGACCAATAACTGTATACCGCAAACCGCCTTTTCAAATGAAGTACTATTCACTGGGAATCGTTTGCACCAGATTTCTGTGCAATTTTTAGAGGGTTGCACTTCGTACAGAAATTGACGATAGTCGCTACCAATTTTGAACGCCATTTGCCGAAAGGAAGCTGTTTCCCCGCTCTTATGACAAAAATTATCTGGTGCAAGAAAAATCGCATAAAAACCGATTCTGAAGTGATCCCACCAAACCCATGGAGAATCAGAACTCGGAGTTTTAAAAGGCGTTTGTCCACTGCCCTAGCAAAAACATTTGCACCTCAAAAACAACATTGGCACAGAATACACAACGCAAGGTGCTTACCAGTAAGACCAGTCATTTTGAATGTGATTAAAACAGACACAAAACTATCAGCATGTTTTCATTTGCTCCATTACATTTCAGATACTTACGTCACGTATCTGCTATCAGCTTTTCCATACTCTTTCCCTGTCCAAAAAAAAAAGAATGTTTCAATTTAGAAACTATTTTACGAAGAAGTCAATTAATTAAGTCCAATCTTTCTTATCGACTACATTGCAGTATTTCCAAGCAGTCAATATTTCACAGGTAACATGTTAACAAAGTACCACTGGCAATTTTCCGAGAGTCGCAATGGCGGCTTTACAGTAGTACATAGAAACGATATTACATACAGCAACATATCCTTTGTAGCAAGCCATTTGAACGATTTGAGACTGGACCTATTTTCACAATTTAAAAAATAATGTGATAATTTTCATGACTATGGGAAAAACAACGTCAGCTTTGACCTCAACAAAACAGCTCAAGTTATTTAATATCAAACAAATCATAACCTAAGCGGACAGACATGTGAAAAAAGGAGAGAGGCAGTGTTACAGCCTACCCACCCAAAGTCAAACCAGTGAATCATGTAGGCTTACACAATTGAGCCAAGAATGCCTGGTCACTGGCAATGGTTTGGTGTTTTATACTGAAGTATCCTTCCAGTATTCCGTGGATAAGGGCACACATGACAAACCAGCAAATCTTCACGCGAGTCACATATTTCCCGTTCAGATGTTCCTTCCTCCCAGAAAACAACCACGCGGCGGTGAGAACCACGAACGTTATTCCAAAGAAAACGCCTAAAAGTTCGATCAGTTCTCGGTCATTTGGAACATAGTTCGGGATAATCAAGTTACTTGGAAGGAAAGGATGGCTTGTACTTTGCTCCTCCATCGTTTTTGTTCACTCGGACTCTGGAAGTAAGAACAAAAAGTTATCACCGTAACATTATGAACAAGAAAGGACATAACTTTATGGTTAAATAAAATTTATTCTGTTCCAATACACTAGAATTTAGCTGGTCTTTCCTGCTCATTACGATTATTTGTGGGAAAGCTCGTGCTCACCGTGGCATACATGGACTTTAGTGTGACATATGATGCTTACTGATGCTCACATAGGGCGCAAGCCACGAATATCTTTTAAGAGGCGAGCCTGCGTCCGATTTACATATTTACAGTTTTTTCTTTAAAAATAGCAACATTTCAACATGCTGAGATTTTTTAATTGAGCGCGAAGCAGTACCTTATTTCATAACTGTCTACTATCAGTGAAAAAAATCATGCTGCCAAAAAAAAAATAATAATAATAATAAACAAAAAAATTAAAAAAATAAATAAATAATAATAAATGAGAAAAAAGACTCTTTCAGTTTTATAACCGAATTGAACTGAAAAACCGCGGTCTGTTTTCGGTCACGCTGTGAACCGTACCACCCTATTCATTACATATAAAAATGTATCGCAATAAGTAGAATTACACTGTTGCTGCCGGTTCCTAATTTAGGCTTTCTCAGTACAAAGTATCTTTTAAAGTACCCAATTAAAAACGGAAATCATTCAATTTGACTAAAAAAAACAAGAATGATTCGAGTCCATTTCGATCTATTTATGTCACGCATTTGTTATCCCAAATTAAGCTCTGGTTAGGAAAACAAAGTTACAATCTTTTACCCTGTTCATACAGCAGCTCAGACAAGTTTAGTTCAACTGAATCTTCTGTATGAACAAAACAAAGATAGACTTGGCGAAGCTTGACAGGTTTATCTAAACCCAGTTAAGACGCTGTGTGAACAGGTACCAGGTTTAGCTAGGTTTAAGAATGGCATACTGCTTTCAAGCAAAAACTAAAAAGATATTAATAATAAAACCGTCTTAAACTCAAACAAAATAAGCATGTATGCATTCATCGTTATTTTTGTTATTCTTTCTATAAATGAAAAGACTTTTCTATGCCAAAAAAAAACTATTTTGTTTCTGTCTTTTGCCTTTTGTTTTCGAAAGGTATTATTTTGAATTCTTTGCATTTTTCTCATTCTATCTAGCTTTAAAAAGCGGCTCGTTACTGGGGATTTGATAAAGAAATAAACCAGATCACAGTTCATAGTGCGCATGCTCAGATTGAAGTCCTTTGAGATTTTGACCGAAGTAAAAATTGGAAGAAACAAATAAGGAAAAACTACAAAGTTCATTTTTCTTGAAAAACTCAGACGCTATAAATCGTTAAACTGTCAAATAATACAGAAAAACAAATTTGCGACATTATTCAAAAGGATTTACAACTCAAATCCCACCCTTTATTTAGTGCAAAGCGAGAGGAAATTGCGAGATCGTTCAGTTACAAAGTAAAAATATTGAGCAGGTGACCGCAAGCAAGAGACAGTGATGGGGATAAAATCTTGGTTTTTTAAGGATTTTATAGAAACGTGTTTTATATTACACGGAACAAACAGATACCATTGAAAGAGGAGGTCGAACCCAACACTGCTAATACAAACACGGTGAATTCCTGGTATAAATACGATAGGCTACGTCGGAGAGAAAAACAGCCGATCAGTCTGGTTAGTTTTGTCAACTGGTTTCTTGACCAACACATGATACTTTCACTTTGATGTCATTATATTGATATACTCTATCTTAAGCTTATGGTGCAAAGGATATAGTCCTATATGATTCTTGCAGTTTTTTGTCCTAGACAGATAAAAAGGGTCCGCTGAAATAACGAGTACAAAATAAATACCAATCCACAATCTGGGACATCGAATCGGTAGATTAATGGAGCGTGGTGTAACTCTGGCATGGGGAGTACCCGTAGCCAGTGCTGGAAAAAAATCCGATTAAAAAGAAAAAAAACACGATTTTTCTTTTTTTTTTATTTAAATCGGATTTTTTTAATTTAAATCACCCCTCCCCCCCCAAAAAAAAACCCGACAAAATATAAAAAGCACCACCTTTTTAACAGTTTATTGAAGACTCATTACACTCTCTTGTAAGACATTTCTAAAAACATTTACAGTTCACAAAATAGGTGAAAATTTCCTCAACTTTCAAATTTTCAGATAACTGTGTACACCTTCAATTCTTCATTTATTGAGCGATCGGTACCAAAACGCCAGTTTTCCAGCCTTTTCCACTCCGAGGCTTTCCACTCAGCCTTTTCCGCTCGACACTAATACTTTGTTTTCAAGCACACGCGGATGAAACGAAAGACCGCAGTACGTTGTAGATATCGATGTTACCGGGAGTTTCTGAAGATTAGTTGCGCGATTACATACCCACTGCAGAGTACATGCTCAAACTGTCTTCTATGAGGTGCAAGGCCTTCTTTTCAAACACTACCGGCATAGACCTGCTTGAAGCGTGGTGTCCATCGCTAACCCCCTCCCCTCCAACCCCTCGGGGGCTCATGTGCACTAATAAGCGTACGGTGTGAAATGCCTTGTTTAAACAAAAGGCGTCTTCACTGCACACATGACACACAATTTAAAAAAGAAAATTAAGTTCGCAGAAAAAAATCAAAAATCGTAATTTTTTGTACTGATTTAAATAATACCAGCCCTGCTCGTAGCTCAAAGAAGCATCTCGCTACTGGAGGATCGAATCGTCTGATAACGAGATAAAAATGAGAAAGAGCTGACTTATAAGCCAAATCACGCTCTGGGTGTTTCGAATAAAATGCGCAAGAATATTTTATTTCGACTTCCAGGGAACCGGGTAAAAAATGAAAGAAATGATGGAAAAATACAGAAGAAACATAGCAAAAACAGCTCATACCCAGAACATAAAAGAAATTGACACTTAAAAACTTTGTTAAAACTTTTAATTAATTTTTACAAGTAAGTATTTGTGAAACACAAGCAGGCCCCAGCCGCCCCCCCCCTTCAATTCATAGGGGTATAAAGCGATGACGGACAGACGGAAGGACTGACGGAAGGACACCCCAAATCTATAGGCCCCAATCCGAAGGGTTGAGGCCTAAAAATAGCACACGGGTTGTTAAAAACATGGTTGCAAGAGAAATTTGACATTTAAGCAAAATCTCTATCATTTCCTTTACTTTTACCCGGTTAGTTTTTGTATTCGAAAAGCAGAATTTTTGCGCATTTTATTCGGAACACCTAAAGTGTGCTGTTGTGTACTCGTATGTAGCGTACTTACTTATAAGATAAGATATCATTTTATTTCGAAACTTGCAACCGTTAAGGTTGAATTGCGTTCGAAAATACAGGGTAAATATTCGAGGGATATTGTGAACACTTATCAAATGTTTCAAAATATCTGTTGTTATCTGTTGTTCTCGTTGTTAGTTGCTCGGTATTCATTATTTTTAAGTTTAAGAATTTCACGCTGTCTATAGGCTAAAATATAAAGTCACTGAAAGTTGAACAGCGAGAAGGGGATGAAGGAATTTTTGTATCGCCTTGTGTTTACGTTTGGGATTGGGTATTGTTTGGCTGTCCTCAGTGTGTACGATGACTGTCTAGGGCTTGGTAGAAGTTTATTTATTTTGTCGGTGCTAGCTTGAATTTTCTTGAAGAATTTTTTACAGATATCTCTTCTTCTTTCCTCAAGTGTTGCAAGGTTGAGTAGTAGCAATGACTGGTCATATGGTAGTTGTGGGTTGATAATTTGTAGGGATCTTTTCTGTATATGTTCTAGATTATTTGTCTGTTCTTTTGTAATGCTTGTTCCCCATGCAGGTACTGCGTATTCCAGCTGGGATCTTACAACGGCTTTGTAGAAGTTAAGTAGGTCGTCTTTGTCTGCCCCTGATCTCTTCAGGTGCGTTAGAAAGAACAATTTGCTTCGCGCTTTATTCGTTATGGATTCTATGTGACTGTCCCATTTGAGGTCGTCTTGGATAATGACTCCAACCAGCTTCGTGGAATTTACTCTTCTAATGGTTGAGTTTGCGATTTGCAAAGGTTCTGGCATCTTGTCTCGGTGATGTTTGCCAAAGGTTATAATCATTTCTTTGGTCTTTGTGGGGTTAATTCTCATGTCGTTGTTTGTAGTCCACTGAACTATGTGGTCCAAGGCTTCTTGGAGAGTCAGATTGTGACTTTCGGAGTTTTTATGAATTTGATAAAGTGTGCTATCGTCTACGTATTTATATAGTGGCAATGTTGATTTTAGGTCTTTTATCATGGCACAAAAGCACTCCATTCCCCACAGTGCTCCTTGAGGTACTGCCCCTTTTATGTGCACTGGACATGATATGTAGTCTCCAATTTTAACTTGTTGCATTCTGTTGGTAAGAAAAGAAGCTAACCACTTCAGCACTGTTTGTGGTGTTTTCATGTCTTCCGTACTCCGTATGTAGTACGGAGTTGGAGCTGGACAGAAATTTTTTTCAAGTAAAATACAGGAATGGACAAGACTAGAAATGTACCTTTTATCTGCAACATAAACAGCAACTGGCATTCACGGATCGTCAAAAATATAAAGATTTGAACCCTGAACCGTATCGAAGAAGTGATTGGCTATGCATCGAGCAGGCTGCTTAATTCGTTCTCCAGAACGCAAAATATGAAAGAAAGGATAACAGGGATTTATAATAAGTGCTAGTCATGATCCTTATAGTAATTTTCTTTATAATATGGGTATCGACTATCAATTGACAGTAATATATAACGTAGAGGCTACGTGATATGTTGGAAACAACTGCATCATTGCACTACAGGAAGCTAAAGCGCACATGTGACTGCAATCATAAAACAAAAACTGGGCAGATCCTTCAAATTCAAAAATTTGTTAGTGCAATTTTTGGGTCCAACTGTTTGGCAAGAAGTGCACTTTCGAAACTTCTTAATGAAAATTACCTTTGTAAAGCAAATTTAGAAGCACACGCATACAGCGTCTGATTCAAAAGTTATCTACTTTCTCATTAAGCTTTTGAGTAGTATGAAAACACCGTTTCTGGCTCACTTGATGACGTCATACTGTCTGGAAGTGACGTCATCATGTCTGGACCGGAAGTGTTGTCTGGACCGGAAGTGTTGTCTAGACCGGAAGTGCTGTCTAGACCGGAAGTGCTGTCTGGAGTGGAAGTGACGTCATCATGTCTGGACCGGAAGTGACGTCATCATGTCTGGACCGGAAGTGACGTCATCATGTCTGGACCGGAAGTCATGATAAGCGTTAGGATAGGCGCGACCATCTGTGACGTCATCATGACGTCATACTGAGATGATGCTGTCTGGAGCGAAAGTGGTTTGGCCGAGTCAATCAACATGAAGCCAATGAACTCGACCTGTCAATCAGTGTAACCATGGCAACAGACCCTAAAAAGCCACGACCCCCCCCCCCAGGACAGACTATGTACCGACCCCCCCCCCCAGGACAGACTATGTACCGACCCCCCCCCCCCCAGGACATACTATGTACCGACCCCCCCCCCCCAGGACATACTATGTACCGACCCCCCCCCCCCCCCTAGGCGAGCAACATTCTGTCAAGTCAGCTTCAGTTCCATCAGAGGGGTATATAAGGGATGAGCATACAGCAGTGACAGTCATTTCGGTGAGTGGAGCAAGGAAGTACAAGTTGTAGAACTACAATTGGATCACATCAGATCAAGGGATGGCATCCAGTGACAACTATTTCGGTAAGTGTTTATTGAAACTTTATAAATAAAAAGTGAACTTTGTAAGCAAACTTTAGTTATTTGCATAATTGAAACTTTGTAAACAAACTGTGTAAACAAACTTTATAAACAAACTTTATAAATAAACTTTGTAAACAAACTTTATAAACAAACTTTATAAATAAAATTTGTAAACAAACTTTGTAAATAAACTTTATAAACAAAATTTGTAAACAAACTTTGTAAACAAACTTTGTAAACAAACTTTGTAAACAAACTTTATAAACAAACTTTATAAACAAACTTTGTAAACAAACTTTGTAAACAAACTTTGGTTATTTGCTTAATTGAAACTTTGTAAAACAATACCTTTCGTTATACTTGGTCGATTTATATGAAAATTTCACCATTTGATTCAGTTTTATGTAAAGTTTTGTTATAAAGTAGTCATAGGCTATTTGCGCAGCTGGCTGTATGCATTTTTACCGCCATTACAGTGCTTCTTCGCGGATGAATACAATTTGGCAGACCATTTAACTTCACCGTCAGTTAACTTCACCGCTAGATGTCTCTGCTGTGTAGCAGTGCAGCTGTACAACTGTAAGTGAGACATTCATATACACAAGTAAAGATCTGCTGAGTCAGCATTTTTGAACAATTTTTGAACAAAGTTACACACCATATTTTGATTACATGGAAGTAGTATAAAACCTTGAGTGAAACATGTCAACTAGTCAACTAGTGATACATTCTGCTGAGTTAACACACCATTGAAGTGGTATAAAAGGAAGAGTGAAACGTATATTTTACTTCATTTCAGTTCCAGCAGTTGAAGAAGCAACAACGATGGCAACAGTCTACTGTCATGATTGTGATGTGACATTTCCATCTCTGGAAGTGTTCGTGACACATACATGCAAACCAGCTAGGTTGAAACGTGCTCATGAAGAGCTTGTTGAGCAGATTGAAGCCAAGAGACGAAAGACCGTACAAGATGGTGTTGAAAGACCTGATCCAGTCCTCTGCTGTAAATGCGCCAAGATATTTTCATCTTTGGATGCATTTGAGACACATGCATGTGATGAGATGGAAAATGTGTCTCATGAAGAACAAAGAAAGAAAGAGACAGGACAAATAGGCAGAGGCAGAAGAGTGAGTCTTGGTGAAAACGCGCAGGAAAGGCGGTTTGAGCCTGAAGATGGATCAGATTTGCTACTTGAAATGCGACAACAAGAGAACCGAATCAAGAGACATTTGCTAGAAACGTTAAACCGTGGTATGAAATGGTACATTGTCGTGCATGCACGCTTCAAGAAAATGACACCAAATGTTGAAGGCGTGATGGTAGAACAAGTGGATAATGCCTTCATCAGTAGTCCAACGTATGCAGCATACAATCCAACAGATATTGAGAAGGACTTGCCAGAAGCCTATAAAGAATTGTTTACTAGGTTTGATGAACATGAGCGACAAGGCTCTGGTTGGGTGTTGGATAACATATTATTCATTGAAGTGCATACAGCGACGTCAGCGCCACTGGAAGCGAGCAGTTTTATCCCACTGCCGAAGAAAGTAAAGAGTACAAAGGCTGTGTTAAACATTCAGAATAAAGACAACAAGTGCTTCTTATGGTCTGTACTGGCTCACCTTCACCCTTCAACAAACAACCCATACCGTGTGAATCAATACAAGTCATTTGAGAACGAATTGAAGGTGGAAGGCATGACATTTCCAACACCGATTACAGACATTCCAAAGTTTGAAAAGGAGAATGATGTGTCCATTAACGTGTTTGGATATGAACATGATGTAGTTGTTCCCATACAACTCAGTCGAAACACCAGTGCGAGAGAAATCAACTTGCTTTTGATTAGCAATGACAAGACAAGACATTACTGCCTCATCAAGAATTTCAGCAGACTGATGGCTTATCGATCAAAGTATAAGCATACAACTTTTTATTGTTTCAACTGTCTTCATGGGTTTATGCGACAAGATCTTTTAGACAAGCATCGTGAAGTGTGTGGCAAGCATGGCGCACAACGTTTATCATTTCCCAAGGAACCCTTCATCAAGTTCAAGAATGTAGCCAAACAACAGCGAGCGCCGTTTGTCATTTATGCAGACTTTGAATGTTTCACGAAAAAGCATGAAGGAGACAAGTATCAGCATCATCGTCCAAACAGCTTTGCCTATGTGGTTGTGAGCCAGTATGATACACGTGCGCCAGTCGTATATCGAGGAGACAATGCTGTGAAAGTCTTTTTAGACCATATGGTGAATGAGCGTGATCGTATTGTGCATGGCTTGCTACAGCCAAAGAAAATGGTGATGACTCATGAAGATGAAGAGCATTATAAGAACGCGACAGATTGCTACATTTGTCATGAGCCTCTAGGAGCAGATCATGTGAGAGATCATGACCATATCAATGGCAAATACCGCGGAGCTGCACATAGTCAATGCAATTTACAATTCCGATTTCGAAAGGATAAGCAGGATGTTGAAGATTCTTTCATCATTCCTGTCTTTTTCCACAATTTACGAGGCTACGACAGCCATTTGATCATGGAAGAAATTGGAAAGTTCAAAAATGAGACCATTACAGTCATTCCCAACACCGTTGAGAAATATATTGCATTCACCATGAGCAATCTGAAATTTACAGACAGCTTTCAGTTCATGAGTACTTCTCTACAGAAGTTGGTCTCCAACCTGGCAGCAGAAGGGAAAGACAACTTTTATCACATGACGTCACACATTCACGATAGCAACCAACAAGATTTACTGTTGAGAAAGGGAGTGTACCCTTATGATTACGTGGATGAGCCATCCAAGTTTGCTGAAACACAACTGCCGTCCAAGGACAAGTTTTACAGTCTACTCAGTGAAGAAGACATTAGCGATGAGGATTATGCGCATGCGCAGAAGGTGTGGGAGACATTCCACTGTACTACATTTGGCGAATACCATGACTTGTACCTGAAATCAGATGTGTTGCTGCTGGCTGACGTGTTTGAAAACTTTCGTCACGTATGTCTCAACACGTATGAATTGGATCCTGCTCACTACTATACAGCGCCAGGACTGTCGTGGGATGCCATGTTGAAAGCGACAAAGGTGAAATTGGAATTGATCAACGACATTGACATGTACCAAATGGTTGAACAAGGTCTACGTGGAGGAATATCTGTCATCACACACAAGTATGCGAAAGCAAATAACCCCTACGTAGCAGATTACGATCCCACGAAACCAACCAACTACTTGACGTACCTGGATGCAAACAACTTGTATGGCTGGGCTATGTCGCAAAGCATGCCGGAAAGTGGATTTATGTGGGTGAGCGAGCCAGAATCCATTGACTTTATGGATGTGGATGAAGATGACGAGATTGGCTACATTTTAGAAGTGGATTTGGAATACCCATATTCAATCCATGATCGTCATAATCACTATCCAGTGGCTCCAGAACGGAAATGTGTGAAGGTGGGAGAATTGTCAAAACATAGTCAGAAGCTGCGGAAAGATCTAAACATGAAAAGCAAGCCTAGTGAAAAGCTCATTCCCAACTTATGCGACAAGAAGAAATATGTGCTTCATTATAGAAATTTACAGCAATATGTCTCACTGGGATTGAAAGTCACGAAGGTGCGCCGTGCCATCATGTTTGCACAGAGCAAATGGTTGGCAAAATACATCTCCTTGAACACGGAAAAGAGAAAGTTGGCCAAGAACCCGTTTGAGAAAGACTTCTTCAAATTGATGAACAACTCGGTGTTTGGCAAAACCATGGAAAATGTAAGAAAACGCATCAATGTGGAACTTGTTCACCAGGAAAAGCGGTTCAAGAAACTTGTGGCCAAACCTTCCTTCCACAAATTTAGAATTTTCAACGAAGATTTAACCGCGGTACATTTACGCAAAGTGGATCTGCTTCTGGATAAACCCATTCAAGTTGGGTTCACCATTCTCGACCTCAGCAAAGTGCTCATGTTCCACTTTCATTACAACTACATCATGACCAAGTATCCCGACGCCAAACTCTTGTTCAGCGACACCGACAGTCTATGTTATGACATAGAAACGGACGATATCTACAAAGACATGCAGGAAGATGCCGACTTGTTCGACACAAGTGACTATCCCCCAGATCATTTCCTGCATTCCAACGTGAACAAGAAAGTGCTTGGGAAAATGAAAGATGAGACGGCGGGCATTCCCATTGAAGAGTTTGTTGGACTTCGGCCGAAAATGTATAGTATGATATATGGTGGGAAAGAAAAACGTACGGCTAAAGGCATCACTCGCGCGTGTCAAAGACGGATGAAACATCAGCAGTATAGAGACAGTTTGTTCAACCAAACGCAAACGATGACTACAGGGCACATCATTCGAAGTCATGACCACCAGATTTTCTCGGAGAAGTTGAGGAAAGTGGCTCTCTCTCCCTTTGATGATAAGCGATATGTGATGAGTGATGGCTATTCCACTTTGGCGCATGGGCATTACAGTATATAAGGGGGAGACACTTCAACTTTAGAGTCAGTTGAGGTGTGAACACTGAAGCGTCAACATGAAAAGATCTGCAACAACGGATATGGATACTCTAGCAGATACGGTGAAAGACATGAAAGTGAAACATCCTGATACTACCATCAAGAAATTAAAAGTGGAGATAGCACCAACACCACAGTCGTGGGATGGAATGCTTTCTCTAGGCAATGGAAAGTATATCAAGATTATGAAACAAAGTAATGAAGGTGTGGTGAACATTCGCAAATACCTCAGAGATGAGGGGACTGGAAAAAACCGTCCAACGAAAAAGGGAATTTTGCTGACAATACCTGAATGGAAAATGCTGAAGAAGCAGGTGAAAGAAGTGGATAAAAGGCTTCGCAGACAAGACGACAAGTCATAACAAGGTAAAAACATGAATGCACTCATGCTGAACGGTGGTGTTTACCTTACTGTCAATGAGAGGAATGAAGTGATACTAGATTCTAAGACAAGTTATCATCGGTTTAAACCTGAAGTGTGGAAAGACTTTAAAAACATACCGCTTGAAGCTGGGTTTAAACGCAGACTTGAAAATAAAGTGGAAGTGACGGTGGCTGAATATGATTCTAACATACGTGTGACATTCTGTAGAAATCTTTTACAGGATTATCCAGAGGATTATAAGGGAGTTGTGCCAGATACACCATATACAGATTTGATCATCTTTGATATCAAGAACTGGCGCGCAGTCTTACGATTCCTAGAAGTGATACAACATCCACTCTTCGCCATCTTGCGAGCATAAAAAACGTCTTTGCAGACAAGGAGACAGCTCATAGTTCATCTGACTGCTGGACGAGATGGAAGACTTTTTAACGGAATATAAACCAATTACGCATGGGTTCTCATATCTGAGAAACGAATATGATGACATTGTGCTAAGACATTTTGGACAGTATTTCGTCCTATCACTTGATGACCAATCCGTGTTGAAAGACCATCTAGAGAAGTTCAGGATACCTGGCTTTCTCCTGACAGTCTCAAATGAATTAGAAGTGCGTGTGACTGAGAACTGCTTAGATGTGTTTATACAATTTCGCCAATATGACGAGCTTACAGAAAACTATGATTACATCACCCTCAACACAGTGGAATGGAACGCGTTGTTACAAGCATTGGATTGGAAAGAACCTAACGCTTGAATTCAAAGAAACAGAAATATGGCTTACACGAGGCACCAAATCCATTGAGCTGACACAACCTATGCGTGTGATGGACATAAATGAAGAAGGATATGAACTGAAACTGTCTGAACATGTAACTGTTAAAGTGATAAAGTTTGGTGATGTGTGTTATGTGAGCTTTCATAGCATTTACAAACATGGATGTAATGTCTATGATACCTATATCAATTTAGATTCTAATGAATGGTATTCATTGATGAATGTATTGAAAAATGAATGTGTTTGTAAATAAAAAGTTTGTAAATAGTGTAAATAGACTTTGTAGTTAAGAGTTTGTAGTTAAGAATTTTGTAAATAGTGTAAATAGTGTAAATAAAAGTTTGTAAATAGTGTACATAGAATTTGTAGTTAAGAATTTGTAAATAGTGTAAATAGCGTTTGTAGTTAAGAGTTTGTAAATAGTGTTTGTAAACTTTGTAAATAGTGTTTGTAAACTTTGTAAATAGTGTTTGTAGTTAAGAATTTGTAAATAGAACACAATAAACAAGACAGTTGTTTGAAACTTGATTTGTTTTATTTAACAACAACAACTTAACTAATATAACAACAACAACAACTTAACTAATATAACAACAACAACAACTTAACTAATATAACAACAACAACTTAACTAATATAACAACAACAACATTAATAAAACAATGGTTTATAATGTCTATATACAAAATCCTTTACAATAAAATCACCATCCTTTCTTTTTAATATATTCACAATATCAAACATACTCTGACCTCGAGCTCTATGCAATATATAATATACACAATAAAAACCACATGACGATGATATTGGCGTTTGTAATGATATAGAATTATACATATAGTCATTTCTTAAAAACATGTTTAAACGATCATCGAGAGGGAACAGTCCATAAGAGTCAAAATATTCCACAGGGTCTTTATCATAATACACTGCCACCCAATGTTCTCCTGGTTCATCTTGATCGTCTGTGTTGATCACATAGGCGCCGCGTTGTAAAGACGGTAACTGATCCATGGCAAACACGCCTTGAAACAAGTCTTTGGTCATGACATCATGACTCAATATGGCATCAATCTGCTTCGTGTTCATGACTGGTAGTCGAATTGGATGCTGCGATTGGCACTGATCTCAATAATGTTGTCAAATTCAGCATAGACAATGACATTTATTGTAGGTTGCAAAGCCCTAGCAAAGTTCATTTCTAGCCGCAAATTCCCATGCTTGATCAGGGGGAAATGATCATTACCATCATAATCCGGTGTTAAGTCAAACGAAAATAAAGCATAACCTCTAGACCAATCTTCCCGTTTTATAATGGAACTTTTCTCACCATTCAACCGATCAAACGATTTGTAAAGCGTTTCAAAAGCGTTCAGGTATTTGTTCTGTGTAATGTCAAGCTTGAGAGGTTTGGATAGAACTGGTTCACCATCCGTGTACAGTTGCATATAGTCCAGATTAAAATGATCAAAATTGTATGGATTCCTCAATACTGATCCACCAAAAGCTTCATTATGAACCAGACCAATGACAATACGATTTGGTAATTGACCCAAAAAGATGTTATCTTTCACAAAAGACTGAAATCCTGCTGGAATGGCCAAGACTTTACATTCTTTTCTAGTGATGATGATCTTGGCAGGACTTTTCATCAATGCATCTGCATGTCCTAACTGAATACCTGGACTCACCCTCACTTTGCGAATGGTTAAAAATGCCTCTTTCACTTCTACCTTATAGGTATTATTTACAGCCATCAATACATAGTCATCTTTTTGTCTATGGAAACGCAATTTCAAACTGATGCCATTCGGAAGATAACGATCCTGCTCAAACAAATCTATCCTTAAACCACCTGCGAGCATAACATCACGGCTAAGACGAGTATGCAAATAACGATGATGTAAGCCATTATTGCCTTGCTCAGCCAAGTCACCACCGTCGGCATTGACATGAAACCCGGATACATATTGTTCATGATTAGGTCTTTTCACCTCATGACTATTCATTGACCCAGCAGTATCCTTGTACATGAGACGCATAGAGCGCTCAGAATGCAGACTTTCTTCCGAATCATGGATGAGATGAGAGATAATGCTGGTATAACCATGAGTATTGTTGCTATGCGAAACCAAACGATCATTCAGAAACAATTCAATATTAGACCATAACCCATTAAACACATCATTGATGCAAGAGACATTATCATCTGCGCCACACGCTGTTCCATCAGCCTTTAGAATGCGACATACAATATGAAGTTTGCTGTTCTTTAAATCCAGATATTCTTCTGTACTCGCAGGAATGTAGAATTCTATTGGAGCGCCTTCTCTAATGCTTGTAAGTGGTTGATAGTCAACATTATAACTTTTCTCTACAGCAGTTTGCGTTGGTGGTACGTGAAACCATTCCAATGGAGAAAGACTACATTCACACGAATGATTATGAATGAGAGACATTTTTTTTTCTTTAAAAGATATCTTTGCGATATTTTGATGTTATCCGTCTGGCTGTTTTTCGTCTTCTGGCACGTTTCGTCGGTTGCATACGCTTTTGTTCACCAAACACACGTTCTGCTACTCGACCCGTCACATCTTTCGCGACATTCTTTGCAGCCTTCTTAAGATGTGGCGCAACGATCTTAGCCCCAGCCTTAAGTAGTGGAATAGCTTTGCGAGCCAATGATCCCAGTATGGAACCAATACCATCGCCATATTGGATTCGCGCTCCTTTAAATCCTGGTAATTCCCCGCCCACTTGACGAAGAAAATGGTTGCGATATGCAGACGGATCGTGTGTATAAGCTTTCATATTGCTTTTGGTCGAAAATGAAGTTTACAGATCACCTTTCCAGTTTGAAATGGAACATTATGGCCTGTGTCGTCCTTAATATTCATTTCTATCACGTCAAATTTGGATGTGTTTACAGGAATATAATGCGGTTCGCCATACGTTTTCATGATAATGTCACCATCATGGCCTTGTATGCCAACAGAACGTAGTAACGGCACATAATAATCACCAACAACTTGTGGTTCACAAATGCTACAATACACATACAGTGTATAAAACCCCTGTTTCACATCCGCTTTATGGTCAGCTGTACATGTTTCAGTATACCATTGCTCTGGGATAAATCCTAAAATCTCAGCTAATCCAGTGGAAAAGGACACTTCATAGCCATAATCGAGAAATAGAAACACACGTCGTCTAATCTTATCATACTTTAGTCGAATAGCTTCTGTAAGTTTCAGAGCATTAGTCGCTTCTTCATTGACTGCCTCACATAGTTCTTGTATGGTTTTATAGTACCCATAAGGAATATTGAGAGTGCTAAGAATAGGATCATCGAATAGTTCTTGTCGATACTGAATAGAATAGTCCATGCCATGTCTCATCGTTGTCCATGTATGTGGATATTGAATTTCAGCTAAAGCCACTTCATATTTTCCATTCAGATAGATGGTTCGAGGCATACGAATTTGATAATTTGAAGCCTTGTTGTTGGGATAATAGGTCATACTCGCATTGCTAGGCAAAGTAATGTAAAAGCTTGTCGACTCCATGATGGGAACTAAATGGTATAGGTGCGTTGACGTTGTCTATATACTTCACGATAGCGCGCGCCATTCGACCAAGTATGCCAAATCTCATCCTCATTCACATGGTCTTTTATTTCTCCTTCACAACACGCGCTTGTACATCTGATCTTCACAGGAATAGTTGGTTTATCTTCCTCACAACAACAACATAGCTCTTTCAGCCATGTTAAAAATTTTCCCATCCTTCAGGAAACTGTCTTTGTTGACGTTGTTTCATTTCTGTTGTAATGTCGTCACGAGTGGTCTTTTTACTAAACATTGTTTTTGGAATATTCGCATCTACAATTTCCTGGATAAACGGATGCCAACCATGTGGTTTGACTCGTTCTTTTCTTCTTGTCGCCACCAATGCTTCTTTCATCAAATCAACCATGTTGGAATTTGCTATAATATCGCCCGTTTTCAACACAAGTTCATTCTTCTCTGTCCATGTCGTACCATATTTCTTCAGTTCGGCTAAAAGTTGTGTTATTTTTCCATGATAGATAGGTTGAAAATGACTTAAAAATAACTTTTCTGGCTTTTCAGGTGGTGATGATGAGGGCTTTTGCTGCCTAGACTGACTTGTTCGTAAATGACGACCAAGAAGTTGAGACATTTCTATAGCCTTTTCACGTGTTCGTTTCCCACGTAAAAGTTTATTCACTTTCGTTTTGATTTCACCATCTTTACCCTTCTTTTCTAATAACATTTTATATTCATATTCAGGAATGAGGACCATTTTCATCGTATGTTTCATTTTAGCAGTAGTTTGGCTAACAAGGGCAATGCCAATCTAGCAATAACTCCAATGAATCCTCCTTTCTGATTAATCAACTTCTTTTTTCGTCGAAGGGATATCTTCTTATCTGCTAGAGTACGTAGCGTATGACGTTCACGTTTAAATTCCTTAAACCGTTTTGAGCTTAAGGGTAAATGTCCTTGCAATATATTCAAACAAATTTCAAACAAGCTTGTTAATTCCTCCTTTGTAGCTTGCTGTAGCAAGGATTTACGTCGTTTAGGCCCACTGCGTGCAAGCAAATGAAGAAACGGCTGGTTCGCTCGAATACGTTTAGACATCTTGACTGCGAATGGTTAAATGACTTGGTTCTTGTTCATACACTGCTTTATCAATATATACATAATGTGTATCTTTTGGTAAAATGCCTGTACGAATACGTAGTTGATCATTTGTCTTTGGTTTTAAATCAATGAATAAATAACCATGAGGTTTGCTAGTAGCATCTTGATAGGCTTCTATGAGAAATTGAGATCTTCTAGGATACATTTGCCGCGCCAATGTACTAATTTGTTGACTGTCTCTCGGATTTTTAAACAGAATGATATAATGTGTATTCAAACTAATATTTCGCATCTCTTTCCCATGATGGAATAAATTATGCACAATAAAAATAATGCTTAGATTTTGATGACTGCTGCCAACACTAAAGAGACGTGTCATACGCTCATCACTATGGCATTTCGTCATTAAGTCATCAATGATAAGTAAGTTTGGTTTCTTCGGGTTAAAACGCTCTTCAATGTCATCTGGAATGCCTTGGTAAAATTCCACGCCTTTCATTCCCTTGTACAAAGGCTGATCTGCTGCATAGAGCCATAAAATGCTTTTTGGAGAGGGTTGAATCAACTTTTGTTCTAGAATTTCCTTCACCAGAGACGTTTTGCCACTGCCTGTAGGTCCAGAGACTAAACATGTAAATGGATGCTTCATTGTTGAATGTCTGTTTCTTTCACCCAACTGTTAAACTTGTTTGGCCAACCTAACCACTTGACAAATAATTCTTTCACACCTCCTCCTCGTCTTTTACGTGTTTTCAAGACTTTTTCAATTCTATAAATAGATTCAATATCTTTGGTCACTTTCTGCAGTTCTTCTTCATAGAAATGACCATCAATATCTTCGTCTAAAAAGTCTTTCACACGATATAAATGTATTCCTTGCTTCTTACAACCATGTGTGACAATGAAGACTTCTTGCGTCCATTTGATGTGATAATCCCGTTGAAACACATATTTAATGTGAGAAATGCGAACATGATCGCCAATGTTAAATTTGTACTTCTTCTTCTTCTTCGGTGTCAATTTCAGTTTGTCAACATACATATACTTCCACACTTTTGATTCGTTGTCTTTACGAATCTCGGCTGGAGCATATTTATTAGGAAGAGAACCATGAGGTCTATGGTTGTAATTGTACACCAAGTCTGGAAGAATGTCTAAATAACGGTAAGTTTGATTATGTAGAAAATACCGATACATCATTCCCTTCAGAGTACGAATGACTCTTTCAGCAAAGTTGGCTTTGGTTTCATTCTTTGTGGTATAAGCATGAATGCCTTCTTTCTTCAAAAATGCTTTTACCCATCTGTTTTTAAATTCTGTTCCTTTATCAGACCTTAGAGTTCGCGGTCTTCGTCGTGTGTCATGAAAAATCTTTTGGAAAGCTTGTATGACGCTGGTATGTGATTTATTAGGTATTGGCTGTACCCAGACATATTTGGAAAACACATCAATGACAATGAGTAAAAAGCGTATGTCATCATTATAGGGAGCTATGTTTCCCATATCAGCCAAATCAATATCCCACATGTCATCAATACCACGTGTAATGACACGTTGTCTTTTGAACCTGTATTTGACAGGTTGGAGTAAACTGAAAGCATCTTGATCCTGCAACCATTTCTTCACTTGTGACTGTGTGACTGCTTGATTATGTTTTCGTAAGATGTGATACAGTTTGTAAGGACCAGCAAATGCTCCAGGCTGCCCAGGTTTGAAGTAAATATCAGTCAAGTAGTCTTTCCACGTTGACATGGTCACACCGAATGAAAACCACCTTCTCAACAGAACAGCTTTTATTTTATAACTCAACCAACATCACTTAACTAACATGCATTTATAACTTAACTAACAAGTTTTTTACAAATCAAGTATAGATACAATGGTATGAATCACTGGAGACCATTGGTCTTCAATGAACACTAACCAATGACTGAGTTCATCCAATGTAATAGCATCTACACCATATTTCTCACAACGTTGATTTGCATTCTCTAACACTTTATCTAAATGCATGTAATATTTAGCTTCATTCCAATATGTATAAACAGATGCAGCATGACAAGTATGTTCTTGACACTCTTCATGTTGACAAGCAGGACAGACTAAATAGGCAAACTTTTTTACAGCGGATAACATTTCTTCACAATAAGCTTTTTGCACAATATATTGTCTCAGTGTCATGTCCGCCATTGTGCAGTCTTGAATCAATGCAACACAAGTTAAACATACTTCAAATTTACATGTCCACACGTCTGCACACCATGACGGTTGGCAAGCAAATGAAAAAGTCTCTAACCCTCACACAACATTTCTAACAACTTTCCCATAATATTCTGACCAGGATATTCAGATGACACATGTTTCACACCAGCTCCCCACCAATGATCATACGTTGCTTCAACTAAAGTTTTGTCTTTACATTCTTTCAACTTGTTGCGAAACAATACACACTGATCCAGTTTGACTTGTAAAACATCTTGCATTTTGCTTCTCTTCACTGTATGCCATAAAGGACATGGTTTTATCCCTTTAGCAATACGTTTCGCTTCATATCCATTTCTGGATGATACAATGGCTGAAGCAATATCTGGACGGTGATGAAACACTGCTTTCTCATATTGATACAAAGCTTCACTTGAGTTGAACACATGTCCATACTTTTCAAGTCGTGTTGGAAACATATTTGAAAGAACGTCCTTATGACCGCTGAATAGTACAAGATTCTCCATGTTGACTTTGCTTCTTTATTCTGACATGTCGGTTTCTTCCTGTAATAAAATATCTTTTAATATATATGCTGCCTCTTCTATCATATTCTTTCTTTGTTTACGTTGAAACCACTCACATAAAACTAAATTTGCTAGTAAGAAAAACATTGTTATGTCTTTGAGAAACAATTCACTATGTTGTCATAAACATGTTTAAAAAGGTTTTATATAACTTACCTGATAAAGCTGCTCGGTTTCCTCTTCTTCTTTACAACAATCTCTCAAATAGTCAACCACGGTGAAATATACTTCCACATCAGTGCGAGCAGAATAAAGTGCAGCATCAAAGTCAAAGTCAGGATCTTCTTCTATTCCAGTTTTATGACATTCTCCAAGAAATCTTGAATGCAGTTCAATCACATCAAGACTATGATGTACAACATCCCAAAAAGCATCCAAATGATAAAGTTGATAGTCTGGAGTGCCACAGCAAGCAAGTTTAGCAATCATCAAGTCAATATAAGCATTTTTAAAACATGCGTCCATCTTGTTTCAGTGTCTTGTGGGCTTTTACTTTGCTTCACTGACTTTAAGTACTCCACACTTGCCGCAGAAGTTGCTTGGTTCACACAACTTGCAATTATACTTGTGGCAGTGGCAATGATAATCCTCCACATATCCACAAGCACCGCAATAGTCACAGGTAAGTCCAAGTTGATTTTGTACGTTCATGTTCTCCAACTGAACTTCAGCCAGCCTTTTCTTGGATAGCTTTGACAACTTCATCCGACCATCCTTTTGCAGCTTGATGATCGTTTTCTTGTCATGACATTCCTCACATGGTGATAGGGCTGAGTTGATGTTGTCCATCTCCTGAAGCAGTGTCTCCCATTCACCATCATTCATGTTGATGTGATGTGTGTATTCTTTCCCTTCAAACCGTGACGTGCGCACAAAACTCACATAGCGCATATCCAAGTATGAAATGACTTCAAGCCACTTCGTTTGCGTTAAGTACAGTTTGAAGCCAATGTCGCGTAAATTTTTCAAGCTTTGGCATACAATCTTCCACAAAGATGGTGAATAAGCACACCATCTCTCTCCACGTGTGATGCGTAGAAATGGCCCATATTCTCCATGCTCCACAGTAATGGTTAAGTTAGCACTAATTTTAAAGCTGCTGCTGCGCTGCGTTGCGTTGCTTGTCTTGTTCTCCATGGCTGCTACAATGTACTGATGATGCACTCCCTCCAACTGTCTGCTGAGAAATGACTTCACTCTGCTGAGTTCACTCCCTTTTATACCCAACTATCTGCTGAGTCAGCAAAGAACTTGCAAAGTTTTGAATTCACTTCAACTCGTCCATGGTTGAATCGGACAAGCTCTGATACATTATTTGGAACATCATCATCATAATGTAAAATGATTCTTGCAGCTACAACTAACATGAGCTCAACTGCCCAAATTGTATTCACGTTGATAAACGCTGAATCAATGTCGTAAGTTAACGGTAAATGTAGATCTTCACATTCACGTAGAAACGAGCGGACGAAACGATCTCTTGGAATGGTCTTTCCAACAGCTTCCCAATGCTGATGTAAATTCTTCACTTGCAGCATCCAATCCGATTCAAAAGCAGGAAGCTTTGAAAACACATAGTCAGCATAATTCACTTTGAAGACGTCATCCATGGTCTCTACACATCTGTGAAAAAGTAAGGCCGACATTGTCAAGTCTTTTCTCGTCACACAATATCCACTTGTTGACTTGTTGACAGAATGTATTACTAGTTGACTAGTTGACATGTTTCACTCATGCTTTTATACTACTTCCATGTAATCAAAATATGGTGTGTAACTTTGTTAAAAAATTGCTGACTCAGCAGAATTTTACTTGTGTATATGAATGTCTCACTTACAGTTGTACAGCTGCACTGCTACACAGCAGAGACATCTAGCGGTGAAGTTAACTGACGGTGAAGTTAAATGGTCTGCCAAATGGTATTCATCCGCGAAGAAGCACTGTAATGGCGGTAAAAATGCATACAGCCAGCTGCGCAAATAGCCTATGACTACTTTATAACAAAACTTTACATAAAACTGAATCAAATGGTGAAATTTTCATATAAATCGACCAAGTATAACGAAAGGTATTGTTTTACAAAGTTTCAATTAAGCAAATAACCAAAGTTTGTTTACAAAGTTTGTTTACAAATTTTGTTCATAAAGTTTGTTTATAAATTTTGTTTATAAAGTTTGTTTATAAAGTTTGTTTACAAATTTTATTTATAAAGTTTGTTTACAAAGTTTGTTTACAAAGTTTGTTTACAAAGTTTGTTTACAAATTTTGTTTATAAAGTTTATTTACAAAGTTTGTTTACAAAGTTTGTTTACAAAGTTTGTTTACAAAGTTTATTTATAAAGTTTGTTTATAAAGTTTGTTTACACAGTTTGTTTACAAAGTTTCAATTATGCAAATAACTAAAGTTTGTTTACAAAGTTCACTTTTTATTTATAAAGTTTCAATAAACACTTACCGAAATAGTTGTCACTGGATGCCATCCCTTGATCTGATGTGATCCAATTGTAGTTCTACAACTTGTACTTCCTTGCTCCACTCACCGAAATGACTGTCACTGCTGTATGCTCATCCCTTATATACACCTCTGATGGAACTGAAGCTGACTTGACAGAATGTTGCTCGCCTAGGGGGGGGGGGGGGTCGAAAAAATGAAAAAATGTTCAGAATCGTCTGAAACGGATAAATATGCAAAAATCACAATTTCGAGGGGGGGGGGTCGAAAAAATGAAAAAATGTTCAGAATCGTCTGAAACGGATAAATATGCAAAAATCACAATTTGGAGGGGGGGGGGGGGGTCGAAAAAATGAAAAATGTTCAGAATCGTCTGAAACGGATAAATATGCAAAAATCACAATTTCGAGGGGGGGGGGGTCGAAAAAATGAAAAATGTTCAGAATCGTCTGAAACGGATAAATATGCAAAAATCACAATTTCGAGGGGGGGGGGGGTCGAAAAAATGAAAAATGTTCAGAATCGTCTGAAACGGATAAATATGCAAAAATCACAATTTCGAGGGGGGGGGGGTCGGTACATAGTCTGTCCTGGGGGGGGGGGTCGGTACATAGTCTGTCCTGGGGGGGGGGGTCGTGGCTTTTTAGGGTCTGTTGCCATGGTTACACTGATTGACAGGTGGAGTGCGTTGGCTTCATGATGATTGACTCGGCCAACACTATCAAGCTACTTTCGCTCCAGACTTTCGCTCCAGACAGTATGACGTCATCATGACGTCATTATCACGTCATGGAGGGCCGCGCCTATCCTTACACTTATCATGACTTCCGCTCCAGACATGATGATGTCACTTCCACTCCAGACAGCACTTCCGGTCTAGACAGCACTTCCGGTCCAGACGCTATGACGTCACTTCCAGACATGATGACGTCACTTCCGGTCCAGACAGCACTTCCGGTCTAGACAGCACTTCCGGTCTAGACAACACTTCCGGTCCAGACAACACTTCCGGTCCAGACATGATGACGTCACTTCCAGACAGTATGACGTCATCAAGTGAGCCAGAAACGGTGTTTTCATACTACTCTTTTGGACTCGCATGGGGAACATAAATGCCTCCAAAAATCTTCCTCTGTCACTCCCCTGTTTTACAAGTCAAACATCACTTTTGCATCATTTTAATGTGTTCATAGTTATCTGAATGTTGTCGAAGCTGTCTTTAGTAGTTCGGCCAAAGTAAATACTTCATACCCTAACATTTAGTAGCCTCCAATTTGCGGGGCGGAAGTGTTGTCATAAATCGCAACACTATCGGGTGGTGCTGCTAATAAATTCATCTTAAATGCAAGTAGTCAGTGCGAAAGAAAGGAAGGATACATTTAATAGGTTTTAAGGAAAAATGCAGTTTAGCCGTATCGTGAATCACAGGACGTTCACTACGATATGACTGAAGGTTGGCTTGAGCTTGAGAGCGACCCAGGCAAGTGTTAAATCGTTTTAAAAAATAATTGAGCGATATTACCAGATTGTAAAGTTTTCAGTTTAGGAAACCATACGATTTAGATAAGGAGAAGACCGCATCAAATAGAAGAAATTGAAAATAGTAAAAGTGACAGTCGACGTATATTCAAAGCCATTTGTTTTCTACAGCAACAGACAAATATATATATTGAGGTTGTGGAACGTCGTTTTATTTTTCAAATCGGCCAAAAATTGCCAAAATGACAACTTGTCACACATTGTGATTTTTTTTAGATAACTGGAATGTAAGACTTAGGTGCTTTCCACGCGAGTTCTCCGAAACTATTTATCTTAGGCATAAGCTACCTTGCACAGTGAATATATATATTGAAGTTGTGCAACGTCGTATTATTTTTCGAATTGGTCAAGAATTGCAAAAGGCGACTTGTTGTGTCCGGTTGGGGTCAGCGCCTTCGACGGTGACTTGTTTTGTTTTCTTTCGCCATAGTAACAGGTTTTCTTCCCACACGCGTATATCAGCCTTAAACGTATTAATTTGTAAGAATTTAGAAATGTTACATACTGATTGTCCTTGAGAAGCGGGCATCCGCATTTCAGCGATGCACATTTCCTCGGTATGCTTTGTAACATCTATGCTTCACAATTAGTTGCAAAAATTTATCACTGGACGTCTGTTTCTGAGACATTTCGCTATCGGGCCCGTGATGGACTCATGTGGGCTTTAACTCTAGCTGGTTAAAAGTCATTTCATAGGCAGTTTCAGCTACTACCGAACCAGGGCCCTCTTGCATCCTAAGCGATTGTGTTACATCTATGCCAAAGCCGCATCCAGTGACGAGGCACCTTTGCCAACTTCACGACGTGCCTCCATTTGATTTTTAAGGATTTGCGCTAAGAATATCACAAGTGATACAACACTACACCCCTGTCACTCCAACTCATTTAAAATCGAACCGGGGTGCTGTCGGATCTTAAGCGATTGTGTTACCACTGCAAACGATGTAGCAAGTGTACTAAAGTACACATACATGACACCTGTACCAACTTACAACGATAATCTTCAGTTGACTCTTACATGAGATGTTCTTCACAGATCTTGTGAAATAACATTTTTGAAACTAAACTTTTTATGCTTTATTTGCTGTACCTTTCACGTTTGCACTTAGGAGGTTTTACGCTTGTGCTCTTTTTCCTAAAATTCTTGGGCTGTAAGATGAGATTTTATCACCTAAAATATTTCGGTTTATGAACTGTTTTAAAAATTTCGAATTTCTTAAACATTTCAAGATGTTTAAATTCCTGAAATGTTTCAAAAATTTCAAGTTTCACAAAAATAAAAAAAAAAGAAATTTTTAACAGCTATTTTCTTTGACAGGTCTTTTCTCGCTCTTGCTGGAAGACTTTGGTAATGCCTTGTTTAAACAAAAGGCGTCTTCACTGCACACATGACACACAATTTAAAAAAGAAAATTAAGTTCGCAGAAAAAAATCAAAAATCGTAATTTTTTGTACTGATTTAAATAATACCAGCCCTGCTCGTAGCTCAAAGAAACATCTCGCTACTGGAGGATCGAATCGTCTGATAACGAGATAAAAATGAGAAAGAGCTGACTTATAAGCCAAATCACGCTCTGGGTGTTTCGAATAAAATGCGCAAGAATATTTTATTTCGACTTCCAGGGAACCGGGTAAAAAATGAAAGAAATGATGGAAAAATACAGAAGAAACATAGCAAAAACAGCTCATACCCAGAACATAAAAGAAATTGACACTTAAAAACTTTGTTAAAACTTTTAATTAATTTTTACAAGTAAGTATTTGTGAAACACAAGCAGGCCCCAGCCGCCCCCCCCCCTCAATTCATAGGGGTATAAAGCGATGACGGACAGACGGAAGGACTGACGGAAGGACACCCCAAATCTATAGGCCCCAATCCGAAGGGTTGAGGCCTAAAAATAGCACACGGGTTGTTAAAAACATGGTTGCAAGAGAAATTTGACATTTAAGCAAAATCTCTATCATTTCCTTTACTTTTACCCGGTTAGTTTTTGTATTCGAAAAGCAGAATTTTTGCGCATTTTATTCGGAACACCTAAAGTGTGCTGTTGTGTACTCGTATGTAGCGTACTTACTTATAAGATAAGATATCATTTTATTTCGAAACTTGCAACCGTTAAGGTTGAATTGCGTTCGAAAATACAGGGTAAATATTCGAGGGATATTGTGAACACTTATCAAATGTTTCAAAATATCTGTTGTTATCTGTTGTTCTCGTTGTTAGTTGCTCGGTATTCATTATTTTTAAGTTTAAGAATTTCACGCTGTCTATAGGCTAAAATATAAAGTCACTGAAAGTTGAACAGCGAGAAGGGGATGAAGGAATTTTTGTATCGCCTTGTGTTTACGTTTGGGATTGGGTATTGTTTGGCTGTCCTCAGTGTGTACGATGACTGTCTAGGGCTTGGTAGAAGTTTATTTATTTTGTCGGTGCTAGCTTGAATTTTCTTGAAGAATTTTTTACAGATATCTCTTCTTCTTTCCTCAAGTGTTGCAAGGTTGAGTAGTAGCAATGACTGGTCATATGGTAGTTGTGGGTTGATAATTTGTAGGGATCTTTTCTGTATATGTTCTAGATTATTTGTCTGTTCTTTTGTAATGCTTGTTCCCCATGCAGGTACTGCGTATTCCAGCTGGGATCTTACAACGGCTTTGTAGAAGTTAAGTAGGTCGTCTTTGTCTGCCCCTGATCTCTTCAGGTGCGTTAGAAAGAACAATTTGCTTCGCGCTTTATTCGTTATGGATTCTATGTGACTGTCCCATTTGAGGTCGTCTTGGATAATGACTCCAACCAGCTTCGTGGAATTTACTCTTCTTTGAGTTTGCGATTTGCAAAGGTTCTGGCATCTTGTCTCGGTGATGTTTGCCAAAGGTTATAATCATTTCTTTGGTCTTTGTGGGGTTAATTCTCATGTCGTTGTTTGTAGTCCACTGAACTATGTGGTCCAAGGCTTCTTGGAGAGTCAGATTGTGACTTTCGGAGTTTTTATGAATTTGAAAAGGGTGCTATCGTCTACGTATTTATATACAAGTAGTGGCAATGTTGATTTTAGGTCTTTTATCATGGCACAAAAGCACTCCATTCCCCACAGTGCTCCTTGAGGTACTGCCCCTTTTATGTGCACTGGACATGATATGTAGTCTCCAATTTTAACTTGTTGCATTCTGTTGGTAAGAAAAGAAGCTAACCACTTCAGCACTGTTTGTGGTGTTTTCATGTCTTCCGTACTCCGTATGTAGTACGGAGTTGGAGCTGGACAGAAATTTTTTTCAAGTAAAATACAGGAATGGACAAGACTAGAAATGTACCTTTTATCTGCAACATAAACAGCCACTGGCATTCACGGATCGTCAAAAATATAAAGATTTGAACCCTGAACCGTATCGAAGAAGTGATTGGCTATGCATCGAGCAGGCTGCTTAATTCGTTCTCCAGAACGCAAAATATGAAAGAAAGGATAACAGGGATTTATAATAAGTGCTAGTCATGATCCTTATAGTAATTTTCTTTATAATATGGGTATCGACTATCAATTGACAGTAATATATAACGTAGAGGCTACGTGATATGTTGGAAACAACTGCATCATTGCACTACAGGAAGCTAAAGCGCACATGTGACTGCAATCATAAAACAAAAACTGGGCAGATCCTTCAAATTCAAAAATTTGTTAGTGCAATTTTTGGGTCCAACTGTTTGGCAAGAAGTGCACTTTCGAAACTTCTTAATGAAAATTACCTTTGTAAAGCAAATTTAGAAGCACACGCATACAGCGTCTGATTCAAAAGTTATCTACTTTCTCATTAAGCTTTTGGACTCGCATGGGGAACATAAATGCCTCCAAAAATCTTCCTCTGTCACTCCCCTGTTTTACAAGTCAAACATCACTTTTGCATCATTTTAATGTGTTCATAGTTATCTGAATGTTGTCGAAGCTGTCTTTAGTAGTTCGGCCAAAGTAATTACTTCATACCCTAACATTTAGTAGCCTCCAATTTGCGGGGCGGAAGTGTTGTCATAAATCGCAACACTATCGGGTGGTGCTGCTAATAAATTCATCTTAAATGCAAGTAGTCAGTGCGAAAGAAAGGAAGGATACATTTAATAGGTTTTAAGGAAAAATGCAGTTTAGCCGTATCGTGAATCACAGGACGTTCACTACGATATGACTGAAGGTTGGCTTGAGCTTGAGAGCGACCCAGGCAAGTGTTAAATCGTTTTAAAAAATAATTGAGCGATATTACCAGATTGTAAAGATTTCAGTTTAGGAAACCATACGATTTAGATAAGGAGAAGACCGCATCAAATAGAAGAAATTGAAAATAGTAAAAGTGACAGTCGACGTATATTCAAAGCCATTTGTTTTCTACAGCAACAGACAAATATATATATTGAGGTTGTGGAACGTCGTTTTATTTTTCAAATCGGCCAAAAATTGCCAAAATGACAACTTGTCACACATTGTGATTTTTTTTAGATAACTGGAATGTAAGACTTAGGTGCTTTCCACGCGAGTTCTCCGAAACTATTTATCTTAGGCATAAGCTACCTTGCACAGTGAATATATATATTGAAGTTGTGCAACGTCGTATTATTTTTCGAATTGGTCAAGAATTGCAAAAGGCGACTTGTTGTGTCCGGTTGGGGTCAGCGCCTTCGACGGTGACTTGTTTTGTTTTCTTTCGCCATAGTAACAGGTTTTCTTCCCACACGCGTATATCAGCCTTAAACGTATTAATTTGTAAGAATTTAGAAATGTTACATACTGATTGTCCTTGAGAAGCGGGCATCCGCATTTCAGCGATGCACATTTCCTCGGTATGCTTTGTAACATCTATGCTTCACAATTAGTTGCAAAAAGTTATCACTGGACGTCTGTTTCTGAGACATTTCGCTATCGGGCCCGTGATGGACTCATGTGGGCTTTAACTCTAGCTGGTTAAAAGTCATTTCATAGGCAGTTTCAGCTACTACCGAACCAGGGCCCTCTTGCATCCTAAGCGATTGTGTTACATCTATGCCAAAGCCGCATCCAGTGACGAGGCACCTTTGCCAACTTCACGACGTGCCTCCATTTGATTTTTAAGGATTTGCGCTAAGAATATCACAAGTGATACAACACTACACCCCTGTCACTCCAACTCATTTAAAATCGAACCGGGGTGCTGTCGGATCTTAAGCGATTGTGTTACCACTGCAAACGATGTAGCAAGTGTACTAAAGTACACATACATGACACCTGTACCAACTTACAACGATAATCTTCAGTTGACTCTTACATGAGATGTTCTTCACAGATCTTGTGAAATAACATTTTTGAAACTAAACTTTTTATGCTTTATTTGCTGTACCTTTCACGTTTGCACTTAGGAGGTTTTACGCTTGTGCTCTTTTTCCTAAAATTCTTGGGCTGTAAGATGAGATTTTATCACCTAAAATATTTCGGTTTATGAACTGTTTTAAAAATTTCGAATTTCTTAAACATTTCAAGATGTTTAAATTCCTGAAATGTTTCAAAAATTTCAAGTTTCACAAAAATAAAAAAAAATGAAATTTTTAACAGCTATTTTCTTTGACAGGTCTTTTCTCGCTCTTGCTGGAAGACTTTGGTAATGCCTTGTTTAAACAAAAGGCGTCTTCACTGCACACATGACACACAATTTAAAAAAGAAAATTAAGTTCGCAGAAAAAAATCAAAAATCGTAATTTTTTGTACTGATTTAAATAATACCAGCCCTGCTCGTAGCTCAAAGAAACATCTCGCTACTGGAGGATCGAATCGTCTGATAACGAGATAAAAATGAGAAAGAGCTGACTTATAAGCCAAATCACGCTCTGGGTGTTTCGAATAAAATGCGCAAGAATATTTTATTTCGACTTCCAGGGAACCGGGTAAAAAATGAAAGAAATGATGGAAAAATACAGAAGAAACATAGCAAAAACAGCTCATACCCAGAACATAAAAGAAATTGACACTTAAAAACTTTGTTAAAACTTTTAATTAATTTTTACAAGTAAGTATTTGTGAAACACAAGCAGGCCCCAGCCGCCCCCCCTCAATTCATAGGGGTATAAAGCGATGACGGACAGACGGAAGGACTGACGGAAGGACACCCCAAATCTATAGGCCCCAATCCGAAGGGTTGAGGCCTAAAAATAGCACACGGGTTGTTAAAAACATGGTTGCAAGAGAAATTTGACATTTAAGCAAAATCTCTATCATTTCCTTTACTTTTACCCGGTTAGTTTTTGTATTCGAAAAGCAGAATTTTTGCGCATTTTATTCGGAACACCTAAAGTGTGCTGTTGTGTACTCGTATGTAGCGTACTTACTTATAAGATAAGATATCATTTTATTTCGAAACTTGCAACCGTTAAGGTTGAATTGCGTTCGAAAATACAGGGTAAATATTCGAGGGATATTGTGAACACTTATCAAATGTTTCAAAATATCTGTTGTTATCTGTTGTTCTCGTTGTTAGTTGCTCGGTATTCATTATTTTTAAGTTTAAGAATTTCACGCTGTCTATAGGCTAAAATATAAAGTCACTGAAAGTTGAACAGCGAGAAGGGGATGAAGGAATTTTTGTATCGCCTTGTGTTTACGTTTGGGATTGGGTATTGTTTGGCTGTCCTCAGTGTGTACGATGACTGTCTAGGGCTTGGTAGAAGTTTATTTATTTTGTCGGTGCTAGCTTGAATTTTCTTGAAGAATTTTTTACAGATATCTCTTCTTCTTTCCTCAAGTGTTGCAAGGTTGAGTAGTAGCAATGACTGGTCATATGGTAGTTGTGGGTTGATAATTTGTAGGGATCTTTTCTGTATATGTTCTAGATTATTTGTCTGTTCTTTTGTAATGCTTGTTCCCCATGCAGGTACTGCGTATTCCAGCTGGGATCTTACAACGGCTTTGTAGAAGTTAAGTAGGTCGTCTTTGTCTGCCCCTGATCTCTTCAGGTGCGTTAGAAAGAACAATTTGCTTCGCGCTTTATTCGTTATGGATTCTATGTGACTGTCCCATTTGAGGTCGTCTTGGATAATGACTCCAACCAGCTTCGTGGAATTTACTCTTCTTTGAGTTTGCGATTTGCAAAGGTTCTGGCATCTTGTCTCGGTGATGTTTGCCAAAGGTTATAATCATTTCTTTGGTCTTTGTGGGGTTAATTCTCATGTCGTTGTTTGTAGTCCACTGAACTATGTGGTCCAAGGCTTCTTGGAGAGTCAGATTGTGACTTTCGGAGTTTTTATGAATTTGAAAAGGGTGCTATCGTCTACGTATTTATATACAAGTAGTGGCAATGTTGATTTTAGGTCTTTTATCATGGCACAAAAGCACTCCATTCCCCACAGTGCTCCTTGAGGTACTGCCCCTTTTATGTGCACTGGACATGATATGTAGTCTCCAATTTTAACTTGTTGCATTCTGTTGGTAAGAAAAGAAGCTAACCACTTCAGCACTGTTTGTGGTGTTTTCATGTCTTCCGTACTCCGTATGTAGTACGGAGTTGGAGCTGGACAGTTAGTTTAAAGAGAAATTTTTTTCAAGTAAAATACAGGAATGGACAAGACTAGAAATGTACCTTTTATCTGCAACATAAACAGCCACTGGCATTCACGGATCGTCAAAAATATAAAGATTTGAACCCTGAACCGTATCGAAGAAGTGATTGGCTATGCATCGAGCAGGCTGCTTAATTCGTTCTCCAGAACGCAAAATATGAAAGAAAGGATAACAGGGATTTATAATAAGTGCTAGTGATGATCCTTATAGTAATTTTCTTTATAATATGGGTATCGACTATCAATTGACAGTAATATATAACGTAGAGGCTACGTGATATGTTGGAAACAACTGCATCATTGCACTACAGGAAGCTAAAGCGCACATGTGACTGCAATCATAAAACAAAAACTGGGCAGATCCTTCAAATTCAAAAATTTGTTAGTGCAATTTTTGGGTCCAACTGTTTGGCAAGAAGTGCACTTTCGAAACTTCTTAATGAAAATTACCTTTGTAAAGCAAATTTAGAAGCACACGCATACAGCGTCTGATTCAAAAGTTATCTACTTTCTCATTAAGCTTTTGGACTCGCATGGGGAACATAAATGCCTCCAAAAATCTTCCTCTGTCACTCCCCTGTTTTACAAGTCAAACATCACTTTTGCATCATTTTAATGTGTTCATAGTTATCTGAATGTTGTCGAAGCTGTCTTTAGTAGTTCGGCCAAAGTAATTACTTCATACCCTAACATTTAGTAGCCTCCAATTTGCGGGGCGGAAGTGTTGTCATAAATCGCAACACTATCGGGTGGTGCTGCTAATAAATTCATCTTAAATGCAAGTAGTCAGTGCGAAAGAAAGGAAGGATACATTTAATAGGTTTTAAGGAAAAATGCAGTTTAGCCGTATCGTGAATCACAGGACGTTCACTACGATATGACTGAAGGTTGGCTTGAGCTTGAGAGCGACCCAGGCAAGTGTTAAATCGTTTTAAAAAATAATTGAGCGATATTACCAGATTGTAAAGATTTCAGTTAAGGAAACCATACGATTTAGATAAGGAGAAGACCGCATCAAATAGAAGAAATTGAAAATAGTAAAAGTGACAGTCGACGTATATTCAAAGCCATTTGTTTTCTACAGCAACAGACAAATATATATATTGAGGTTGTGGAACGTCGTTTTATTTTTCAAATCGGCCAAAAATTGCCAAAATGACAACTTGTCACACATTGTGATTTTTTTTAGATAACTGGAATGTAAGACTTAGGTGCTTTCCACGCGAGTTCTCCGAAACTATTTATCTTAGGCATAAGCTACCTTGCACAGTGAATATATATATTGAAGTTGTGCAACGTCGTATTATTTTTCGAATTGGTCAAGAATTGCAAAAGGCGACTTGTTGTGTCCGGTTGGGGTCAGCGCCTTCGACGGTGACTTGTTTTGTTTTCTTTCGCCATAGTAACAGGTTTTCTTCCCACACGCGTATATCAGCCTTAAACGTATTAATTTGTAAGAATTTAGAAATGTTACATACTGATTGTCCTTGAGAAGCGGGCATCCGCATTTCAGCGATGCACATTTCCTCGGTATGCTTTGTAACATCTATGCTTCACAATTAGTTGCAAAAAGTTATCACTGGACGTCTGTTTCTGAGACATTTCGCTATCGGGCCCGTGATGGACTCATGTGGGCTTTAACTCTAGCTGGTTAAAAGTCATTTCATAGGCAGTTTCAGCTACTACCGAACCAGGGCCCTCTTGCATCCTAAGCGATTGTGTTACATCTATGCCAAAGCCGCATCCAGTGACGAGGCACCTTTGCCAACTTCACGACGTGCCTCCATTTGATTTTTAAGGATTTGCGCTAAGAATATCACAAGTGATACAACACTACACCCCTGTCACTCCAACTCATTTAAAATCGAACCGGGGTGCTGTCGGATCTTAAGCGATTGCGTTACCACTGCAAACGATGTAGCAAGTGTACTAAAGTACACATACATGACACCTGTACCAACTTACAACGATAATCTTCAGTTGACTCTTACATGAGATGTTCTTCACAGATCTTGTGAAATAACATTTTTGAAACTAAACTTTTTATGCTTTATTTGCTGTACCTTTCACGTTTGCACTTAGGAGGTTTTACGCTTGTGCTCTTTTTCCTAAAATTCTTGGGCTGTAAGATGAGATTTTATCACCTAAAATATTTCGGTTTATGAACTGTTTTAAAAATTTCGAATTTCTTAAACATTTCAAGATGTTTAAATTCCTGAAATGTTTCAAAAATTTCAAGTTTCACAAAAATAAAAAAAAAAGAAATTTTTAACAGCTATTTTCTTTGACAGGTCTTTTCTCGCTCTTGCTGGAAGACTTTGGTAATGCCTTGTTTAAACAAAAGGCGTCTTCACTGCACACATGACACACAATTTAAAAAAGAAAATTAAGTTCGCAGAAAAAAATCAAAAATCGTAATTTTTTGTACTGATTTAAATAATACCAGCCCTGCTCGTAGCTCAAAGAAGCATCTCGCTACTGGAGGATCGAATCGTCTGATAACGAGATAAAAATGAGAAAGAGCTGACTTATAAGCCAAATCACGCTCTGGGTGTTTCGAATAAAATGCGCAAGAATATTTTATTTCGACTTCCAGGGAACCGGGTAAAAAATGAAAGAAATGATGGAAAAATACAGAAGAAACATAGCAAAAACAGCTCATACCCAGAACATAAAAGAAATTGACACTTAAAAACTTTGTTAAAACTTTTAATTAATTTTTACAAGTAAGTATTTGTGAAACACAAGCAGGCCCCAGCCGCCCACCCCCCCTCAATTCATAGGGGTATAAAGCGATGACGGACAGACGGAAGGACTGACGGAAGGACACCCCAAATCTATAGGCCCCAATCCGAAGGGTTGAGGCCTAAAAATAGCACACGGGTTGTTAAAAACATGGTTGCAAGAGAAATTTGACATTTAAGCAAAATCTCTATCATTGCCTTTACTTTTACCCGGTTAGTTTTTGTATTCGAAAAGCAGAATTTTTGCGCATTTTATTCGGAACACCTAAAGTGTGCTGTTGTGTACTCGTATGTAGCGTACTTACTTATAAGATAAGATATCATTTTATTTCGAAACTTGCAACCGTTAAGGTTGAATTGCGTTCGAAAATACAGGGTAAATATTCGAGGGATATTGTGAACACTTATCAACTGTTTCAAAATATCTGTTGTTATCTGTTGTTCTCGTTGTTAGTTGCTCGGTATTCATTATTTTTAAGTTTAAGAATTTCACGCTGTCTATAGGCTAAAATATAAAGTCACTGAAAGTTGAACAGCGAGAAGGGGATGAAGGAATTTTTGTATCGCCTTGTGTTTACGTTTGGGATTGGGTATTGTTTGGCTGTCCTCAGTGTGTACGATGACTGTCTAGGGCTTGGTAGAAGTTTATTTATTTTGTCGGTGCTAGCTTGAATTTTCTTGAAGAATTTTTTACAGATATCTCTTCTTCTTTCCTCAAGTGTTGCAAGGTTGAGTAGTAGCAATGACTGGTCATATGGTAGTTGTGGGTTGATAATTTGTAGGGATCTTTTCTGTATATGTTCTAGATTATTTGTCTGTTCTTTTGTAATGCTTGTTCCCCATGCAGGTACTGCGTATTCCAGCTGGGATCTTACAACGGCTTTGTAGAAGTTAAGTAGGTCGTCTTTGTCTGCCCCTGATCTCTTCAGGTGCGTTAGAAAGAACAATTTGCTTCGCGCTTTATTCGTTATGGATTCTATGTGACTGTCCCATTTGAGGTCGTCTTGGATAATGACTCCAACCAGCTTCGTGGAATTTACTCTTCTAATGGTTGAGTTTGCGATTTGCAAAGGTTCTGGCATCTTGTCTCGGTGATGTTTGCCAAAGGTTATAATCATTTCTTTGGTCTTTGTGGGGTTAATTCTCATGTCATTGTTTGTAGTCCACTGAACTATGTGGTCCAAGGCTTCTTGGAGAGTCAGATTGTGACTTTCGGAGTTTTTATGAATTTGATAAAGTGTGCTATCGTCTACGTATTTATATACAAGTAGTGGCAATGTTGATTTTAGGTCTTTTATCATGGCACAAAAGCACTCCATTCCCCACAGTGCTCCTTGAGGTACTGCCCCTTTTATGTGCACTGGACATGATATGTAGTCTCCAATTTTAACTTGTTGCATTCTGTTGGTAAGAAAAGAAGCTAACCACTTCAGCACTGTTTGTGGTGTTTTCATGTCTTCCGTACTCCGTATGTAGTACGGAGTTGGAGCTGGACAGTTAGTTTAAAGAGAAATTTTTTTCAAGTAAAATACAGGAATGGACAAGACTAGAAATGTACCTTTTATCTGCAACATAAACAGCCACTGGCATTCACGGATCGTCAAAAATATAAAGATTTGAACCCTGAACCGTATCGAAGAAGTGATTGGCTATGCATCGAGCAGGCTGCTTAATTCGTTCTCCAGAACGCAAAATATGAAAGAAAGGATAACAGGGATTTATAATAAGTGCTAGTCATGATCCTTATAGTAATTTTCTTTATAATATGGGTATCGACTATCAATTGACAGTAATATATAACGTAGAGGCTACGTGATATGTTGGAAACAACTGCATCATTGCACTACAGGAAGCTAAAGCGCACATGTGACTGCAATCATAAAACAAAAACTGGGCAGATCCTTCAAATTCAAAAATTTGTTAGTGCAATTTTTGGGTCCAACTGTTTGGCAAGAAGTGCACTTTCGAAACTTCTTAATGAAAATTACCTTTGTAAAGCAAATTTAGAAGCACACGCATACAGCGTCTGATTCAAAAGTTATCTACTTTCTCATTAAGCTTTTGGACTCGCATGGGGAACATAAATGCCTCCAAAAATCTTCCTCTGTCACTCCCCTGTTTTACAAGTCAAACATCACTTTTGCATCATTTTAATGTGTTCATAGTTATCTGAATGTTGTCGAAGCTGTCTTTAGTAGTTCGGCCAAAGTAATTACTTCATACCCTAACATTTAGTAGCCTCCAATTTGCGGGGCGGAAGTGTTGTCATAAATCGCAACACTATCGGGTGGTGCTGCTAATAAATTCATCTTAAATGCAAGTAGTCAGTGCGAAAGAAAGGAAGGATACATTTAATAGGTTTTAAGGAAAAATGCAGTTTAGCCGTATCGTGAATCACAGGACGTTCACTACGATATGACTGAAGGTTGGCTTGAGCTTGAGAGCGACCCAGGCAAGTGTTAAATCGTTTTAAAAAATAATTGAGCGATATTACCAGATTGTAAAGATTTCAGTTTAGGAAACCATACGATTTAGATAAGGAGAAGACCGCATCAAATAGAAGAAATTGAAAATAGTAAAAGTGACAGTCGACGTATATTCAAAGCCATTTGTTTTCTACAGCAACAGACAAATATATATATTGAGGTTGTGGAACGTCGTGTTATTTTTCAAATCGGCCAAAAATTGCCAAAATGACAACTTGTCACACATTGTGATTTTTTTTAGATAACTGGAATGTAAGACTTAGGTGCTTTCCACGCGAGTTCTCCGAAACTATTTATCTTAGGCATAAGCTACCTTGCACAGTGAATATATATATTGAAGTTGTGCAACGTCGTATTATTTTTCGAATTGGTCAAGAATTGCAAAAGGCGACTTGTTGTGTCCGGTTGGGGTCAGCGCCTTCGACGGTGACTTGTTTTGTTTTCTTTCGCCATAGTAACAGGTTTTCTTCCCACACGCGTATATCAGCCTTAAACGTATTAATTTGTAAGAATTTAGAAATGTTACATACTGATTGTCCTTGAGAAGCGTGCATCCGCATTTCAGCGATGCACATTTCCTCGGTATGCTTTGTAACATCTATGCTTCACAATTAGTTGCAAAAAGTTATCACTGGACGTCTGTTTCTGAGACATTTCGCTATCGGGCCCGTGATGGACTCATGTGGGCTTTAACTCTAGCTGGTTAAAAGTCATTTCATAGGCAGTTTCAGCTACTACCGAACCAGGGCCCTCTTGCATCCTAAGCGATTGTGTTACATCTATGCCAAAGCCGCATCCAGTGACGAGGCACCTTTGCCAACTTCACGACGTGCCTCCATTTGATTTTTAAGGATTTGCGCTAAGAATATCACAAGTGATACAACACTACACCCCTGTCACTCCAACTCATTTAAAATCGAACCGGGGTGCTGTCGGATCTTAAGCGATTGTGTTACCACTGCAAACGATGTAGCAAGTGTACTAAAGTACACATACATGACACCTGTACCAACTTACAACGATAATCTTCAGTTGACTCTTACATGAGATGTTCTTCACAGATCTTGTGAAATAACATTTTTGAAACTAAACTTTTTATGCTTTATTTGCTGTACCTTTCACGTTTGCACTTAGGAGGTTTTACGCTTGTGCTCTTTTTCCTAAAATTCTTGGGCTGTAAGATGAGATTTTATCACCTAAAATATTTCGGTTTATGAACTGTTTTAAAAATTTCGAATTTCTTAAACATTTCAAGATGTTTAAATTCCTGAAATGTTTCAAAAATTTCAAGTTTCACAAAAAAAAAAAATGAAATTTTTAACAGCTATTTTCTTTGACAGGTCTTTTCTCGCTCTTGCTGGAAGACTTTGGTAATGCCTTGTTTAAACAAAAGGCGTCTTCACTGCACACATGACACACAATTTAAAAAAGAAAATTAAGTTCGCAGAAAAAAATCAAAAATCGTAATTTTTTGTACTGATTTAAATAATACCAGCCCTGCTCGTAGCTCAAAGAAGCATCTCGCTACTGGAGGATCGAATCGTCTGATAACGAGATAAAAATGAGAAAGAGCTGACTTATAAGCCAAATCACGCTCTGGGTGTTTCGAATAAAATGCGCAAGAATATTTTATTTCGACTTCCAGGGAACCGGGTAAAAAATGAAAGAAATGATGGAAAAATACAGAAGAAACATAGCAAAAACAGCTCATACCCAGAACATAAAAGAAATTGACACTTAAAAACTTTGTTAAAACTTTTAATTAATTTTTACAAGTAAGTATTTGTGAAACACAAGCAGGCCCCAGCCCCCCCCCCTCAATTCATAGGGGTATAAAGCGATGACGGACAGACGGAAGGACTGACGGAAGGACACCCCAAATCTATAGGCCCCAATCCGAAGGGTTGAGGCCTAAAAATAGCACACGGGTTGTTAAAAACATGGTTGCAAGAGAAATTTGACATTTAAGCAAAATCTCTATCATTTCCTTTACTTTTACCCGGTTAGTTTTTGATTCGAAAAGCAGAATTTTTGCGCATTTTATTCGGAACACCTAAAGTGTGCTGTTGTGTACTCGTATGTAGCGTACTTACTTATAAGATAAGATATCATTTTATTTCGAAACTTGCAACCGTTAAGGTTGAATTGCGTTCGAAAATACAGGGTAAATATTCGAGGGATATTGTGAACACTTATCAAATGTTTCAAAATATCTGTTGTTATCTGTTGTTTTCGTTGTTAGTTGCTCGGTATTCATTATTTTTAAGTTTAAGAATTTCACGCTGTCTATAGGCTAAAATATAAAGTCACTGAAAGTTGAACAGCGAGAAGGGGATGAAGGAATTTTTGTATCGCCTTGTGTTTACGTTTGGGATTGGGTATTGTTTGGCTGTCCTCAGTGTGTACGATGACTGTCTAGGGCTTGGTAGAAGTTTATTTATTTTGTCGGTGCTAGCTTGAATTTTCTTGAAGAATTTTTTACAGATATCTCTTCTTCTTTCCTCAAGTGTTGCAAGGTTGAGTAGTAGCAATGACTGGTCATATGGTAGTTGTGGGTTGATAATTTGTAGGGATCTTTTCTGTATATGTTCTAGATTATTTGTCTGTTCTTTTGTAATGCTTGTTCCCCATGCAGGTACTGCGTATTCCAGCTGGGATCTTACAACGGCTTTGTAGAAGTTAAGTAGGTCGTCTTTGTCTGCCCCTGATCTCTTCAGGTGCGTTAGAAAGAACAATTTGCTTCGCGCTTTATTCGTTATGGATTCTATGTGACTGTCCCATTTGAGGTCGTCTTGGATAATGACTCCAACCAGCTTCGTGGAATTTACTCTTCTAATGGTTGAGTTTGCGATTTGCAAAGGTTCTGGCATCTTGTCTCGGTGATGTTTGCCAAAGGTTATAATCATTTCTTTGGTCTTTGTGGGGTTAATTCTCATGTCGTTGTTTGTAGTCCACTGAACTATGTGGTCCAAGGCTTCTTGGAGAGTCAGATTGTGACTTTCGGAGTTTTTATGAATTTGATAAAGTGTGCTATCGTCTACGTATTTATATAGTGGCAATGTTGATTTTAGGTCTTTTATCATGGCACAAAAGCACTCCATTCCCCACAGTGCTCCTTGAGGTACTGCCCCTTTTATGTGCACTGGACATGATATGTAGTCTCCAATTTTAACTTGTTGCATTCTGTTGGTAAGAAAAGAAGCTAACCACTTCAGCACTGTTTGTGGTGTTTTCATGTCTTCCGTACTCCGTATGTAGTACGGAGTTGGAGCTGGACAGAAATTTTTTTCAAGTAAAATACAGGAATGGACAAGACTAGAAATGTACCTTTTATCTGCAACATAAACAGCAACTGGCATTCACGGATCGTCAAAAATATAAAGATTTGAACCCTGAACCGTATCGAAGAAGTGATTGGCTATGCATCGAGCAGGCTGCTTAATTCGTTCTCCAGAACGCAAAATATGAAAGAAAGGATAACAGGGATTTATAATAAGTGCTAGTCATGATCCTTATAGTAATTTTCTTTATAATATGGGTATCGACTATCAATTGACAGTAATATATAACGTAGAGGCTACGTGATATGTTGGAAACAACTGCATCATTGCACTACAGGAAGCTAAAGCGCACATGTGACTGCAATCATAAAACAAAAACTGGGCAGATCCTTCAAATTCAAAAATTTGTTAGTGCAATTTTTGGGTCCAACTGTTTGGCAAGAAGTGCACTTTCGAAACTTCTTAATGAAAATTACCTTTGTAAAGCAAATTTAGAAGCACACGCATACAGCGTCTGATTCAAAAGTTATCTACTTTCTCTATAAGCTTTTGGACTCGCATGGGGAACATAAATGCCTCCAAAAATCTTCCTCTGTCACTCCCCTGTTTTACAAGTCAAACATCACTTTTGCATCATTTTAATGTGTTCATAGTTATCTGAATGTTGTCGAAGCTGTCTTTAGTAGTTCGGCCAAAGTAATTACTTCATACCCTAACATTTAGTAGCCTCCAATTTGCGGGGCGGAAGTGTTGTCATAAATCGCAACACTATCGGGTGGTGCTGCTAATAAATTCATCTTAAATGCAAGTAGTCAGTGCGAAAGAAAGGAAGGATACATTTAATAGGTTTTAAGGAAAAATGCAGTTTAGCCGTATCGTGAATCACAGGACGTTCACTACGATATGACTGAAGGTTGGCTTGAGCTTGAGAGCGACCCAGGCAAGTGTTAAATCGTTTTAAAAAATAATTGAGCGATATTACCAGATTGTAAAGATTTCAGTTTAGGAAACCATACGATTTAGATAAGGAGAAGACCGCATCAAATAGAAGAAATTGAAAATAGTAAAAGTGACAGTCGACGTATATTCAAAGCCATTTGTTTTCTACAGCAACAGACAAATATATATATTGAGGTTGTGGAACGTCGTGTTATTTTTCAAATCGGCCAAAAATTGCCAAAATGACAACTTGTCACACATTGTGATTTTTTTTAGATAACTGGAATGTAAGACTTAGGTGCTTTCCACGCGAGTTCTCCGAAACTATTTATCTTAGGCATAAGCTACCTTGCACAGTGAATATATATATTGAAGTTGTGCAACGTCGTATTATTTTTCGAATTGGTCAAGAATTGCAAAAGGCGACTTGTTGTGTCCGGTTGGGGTCAGCGCCTTCGACGGTGACTTGTTTTGTTTTCTTTCGCCATAGTAACAGGTTTTCTTCCCACACGCGTATATCAGCCTTAAACGTATTAATTTGTAAGAATTTAGAAATGTTACATACTGATTGTCCTTGAGAAGCGTGCATCCGCATTTCAGCGATGCACATTTCCTCGGTATGCTTTGTAACATCTATGCTTCACAATTAGTTGCAAAAAGTTATCACTGGACGTCTGTTTCTGAGACATTTCGCTATCGGGCCCGTGATGGACTCATGTGGGCTTTTACTCTAGCTGGTTAAAAGTCATTTCATAGGCAGTTTCAGCTACTACCGAACCAGGGCCCTCTTGCATCCTAAGCGATTGTGTTACATCTATGCCAAAGCCGCATCTAGTGACGAGGCACCTTTGCCAACTTCACGACGTGCCTCCATTTGATTTTTAAGGATTTGCGCTAAGAATATCACAAGTGATACAACACTACACCCCTGTCACTCCAACTCATTTAAAATCGAACCGGGGTGCTGTCGGATCTTAAGCGATTGTGTTACCACTGCAAACGATGTAGCAAGTGTACTAAAGTACACATACATGACACCTGTACCAACTTACAACGATAATCTTCAGTTGACTCTTACATGAGATGTTCTTCACAGATCTTGTGAAATAACATTTTTGAAACTAAACTTTTTATGCTTTATTTGCTGTACCTTTCACGTTTGCACTTAGGAGGTTTTACGCTTGTGCTCTTTTTCCTAAAATTCTTGGGCTGTAAGATGAGATTTTATCACCTAAAATATTTCGGTTTATGAACTGTTTTAAAAATTTCGAATTTCTTAAACATTTCAAGATGTTTAAATTCCTGAAATGTTTCAAAAATTTCAAATTTCACAAAAAATAAAAAAAAATGAAATTTTTAACAGCTATTTTCTTTGACAGGTCTTTTCTCGCTCTTGCTGGAAGACTTTGGTAATGCCTTGTTTAAACAAAAGGCGTCTTCACTGCACACATGACACACAATTTAAAAAAGAAAATTAAGTTCGCAGAAAAAAATCAAAAATCGTAATTTTTTGTACTGATTTAAATAATACCAGCCCTGCTCGTAGCTCAAAGAAGCATCTCGCTACTGGAGGATCGAATCGTCTGATAACGAGATAAAAATGAGAAAGAGCTGACTTATAAGCCAAATCACGCTCTGGGTGTTTCGAATAAAATGCGCAAGAATATTTTATTTCGACTTCCAGGGAACCGGGTAAAAAATGAAAGAAATGATGGAAAAATACAGAAGAAACATAGCAAAAACAGCTCATACCCAGAACATAAAAGAAATTGACACTTAAAAACTTTGTTAAAACTTTTAATTAATTTTTACAAGTAAGTATTTGTGAAACACAAGCAGGCCCCAGCCCCCCCCCCCTCAATTCATAGGGGTATAAAGCGATGACGGACAGACGGAAGGACTGACGGAAGGACATCCCAAATCTATAGGCCCCAATACGAAGGGTTGAGGCCTAAAAATAGCACACGGGTTGTTAAAAACATGGTTGCAAGAGAAATTTGACATTTAAGCAAAATCTCTATCATTTCCTTTACTTTTACCCGGTTAGTTTTTGTATTCGAAAAGCAGAATTTTTGCGCATTTTATTCGGAACACCTAAAGTGTGCTGTTGTGTACTCGTATGTAGCGTACTTACTTATAAGATAAGATATCATTTTATTTCGAAACTTGCAACCGTTAAGGTTGAATTGCGTTCGAAAATACAGGGTAAATATTCGAGGGATATTGTGAACACTTATCAAATGTTTCAAAATATCTGTTGTTATCTGTTGTTTTCGTTGTTAGTTGCTCGGTATTCATTATTTTTAAGTTTAAGAATTTCACGCTGTCTATAGGCTAAAATATAAAGTCACTGAAAGTTGAACAGCGAGAAGGGGATGAAGGAATTTTTGTATCGCCTTGTGTTTACGTTTGGGATTGGGTATTGTTTGGCTGTCCTCAGTGTGTACGATGACTGTCTAGGGCTTGGTAGAAGTTTATTTATTTTGTCGGTGCTAGCTTGAATTTTCTTGAAGAATTTTTTACAGATATCTCTTCTTCTTTCCTCAAGTGTTGCAAGGTTGAGTAGTAGCAATGACTGGTCATATGGTAGTTGTGGGTTGATAATTTGTAGGGATCTTTTCTGTATATGTTCTAGATTATTTGTCTGTTCTTTTGTAATGCTTGTTCCCCATGCAGGTACTGCGTATTCCAGCTGGGATCTTACAACGGCTTTGTAGAAGTTAAGTAGGTCGTCTTTGTCTGCCCCTGATCTCTTCAGGTGCGTTAGAAAGAACAATTTGCTTCGCGCTTTATTCGTTATGGATTCTATGTGACTGTCCCATTTGAGGTCGTCTTGGATAATGACTCCAACCAGCTTCGTGGAATTTACTCTTCTAATGGTTGAGTTTGCGATTTGCAAAGGTTCTGGCATCTTGTCTCGGTGATGTTTGCCAAAGGTTATAATCATTTCTTTGGTCTTTGTGGGGTTAATTCTCATGTCGTTGTTTGTAGTCCACTGAACTATGTGGTCCAAGGCTTCTTGGAGAGTCAGATTGTGACTTTCGGAGTTTTTATGAATTTGATAAAGTGTGCTATCGTCTACGTATTTATATAGTGGCAATGTTGATTTTAGGTCTTTTATCATGGCACAAAAGCACTCCATTCCCCACAGTGCTCCTTGAGGTACTGCCCCTTTTATGTGCACTGGACATGATATGTAGTCTCCAATTTTAACTTGTTGCATTCTGTTGGTAAGAAAAGAAGCTAACCACTTCAGCACTGTTTGTGGTGTTTTCATGTCTTCCGTACTCCGTATGTAGTACGGAGTTGGAGCTGGACAGAAATTTTTTTCAAGTAAAATACAGGAATGGACAAGACTAGAAATGTACCTTTTATCTGCAACATAAACAGCAACTGGCATTCACGGATCGTCAAAAATATAAAGATTTGAACCCTGAACCGTATCGAAGAAGTGATTGGCTATGCATCGAGCAGGCTGCTTAATTCGTTCTCCAGAACGCAAAATATGAAAGAAAGGATAACAGGGATTTATAATAAGTGCTAGTCATGATCCTTATAGTAATTTTCTTTATAATATGGGTATCGACTATCAATTGACAGTAATATATAACGTAGAGGCTACGTGATATGTTGGAAACAACTGCATCATTGCACTACAGGAAGCTAAAGCGCACATGTGACTGCAATCATAAAACAAAAACTGGGCAGATCCTTCAAATTCAAAAATTTGTTAGTGCAATTTTTGGGTCCAACTGTTTGGCAAGAAGTGCACTTTCGAAACTTCTTAATGAAAATTACCTTTGTAAAGCAAATTTAGAAGCACACGCATACAGCGTCTGATTCAAAAGTTATCTACTTTCTCTATAAGCTTTTGGACTCGCATGGGGAACATAAATGCCTCCAAAAATCTTCCTCTGTCACTCCCCTGTTTTACAAGTCAAACATCACTTTTGCATCATTTTAATGTGTTCATAGTTATCTGAATGTTGTCGAAGCTGTCTTTAGTAGTTCGGCCAAAGTAATTACTTCATACCCTAACATTTAGTAGCCTCCAATTTGCGGGGCGGAAGTGTTGTCATAAATCGCAACACTATCGGGTGGTGCTGCTAATAAATTCATCTTAAATGCAAGTAGTCAGTGCGAAAGAAAGGAAGGATACATTTAATAGGTTTTAAGGAAAAATGCAGTTTAGCCGTATCGTGAATCACAGGACGTTCACTACGATATGACTGAAGGTTGGCTTGAGCTTGAGAGCGACCCAGGCAAGTGTTAAATCGTTTTAAAAAATAATTGAGCGATATTACCAGATTGTAAAGATTTCAGTTTAGGAAACCATACGATTTAGATAAGGAGAAGACCGCATCAAATAGAAGAAATTGAAAATAGTAAAAGTGACAGTCGACGTATATTCAAAGCCATTTGTTTTCTACAGCAACAGACAAATATATATATTGAGGTTGTGGAACGTCGTGTTATTTTTCAAATCGGCCAAAAATTGCCAAAATGACAACTTGTCACACATTGTGATTTTTTTTAGATAACTGGAATGTAAGACTTAGGTGCTTTCCACGCGAGTTCTCCGAAACTATTTATCTTAGGCATAAGCTACCTTGCACAGTGAATATATATATTGAAGTTGTGCAACGTCGTATTATTTTTCGAATTGGTCAAGAATTGCAAAAGGCGACTTGTTGTGTCCGGTTGGGGTCAGCGCCTTCGACGGTGACTTGTTTTGTTTTCTTTCGCCATAGTAACAGGTTTTCTTCCCACACGCGTATATCAGCCTTAAACGTATTAATTTGTAAGAATTTAGAAATGTTACATACTGATTGTCCTTGAGAAGCGTGCATCCGCATTTCAGCGATGCACATTTCCTCGGTATGCTTTGTAACATCTATGCTTCACAATTAGTTGCAAAAAGTTATCACTGGACGTCTGTTTCTGAGACATTTCGCTATCGGGCCCGTGATGGACTCATGTGGGCTTTTACTCTAGCTGGTTAAAAGTCATTTCATAGGCAGTTTCAGCTACTACCGAACCAGGGCCCTCTTGCATCCTAAGCGATTGTGTTACATCTATGCCAAAGCCGCATCTAGTGACGAGGCACCTTTGCCAACTTCACGACGTGCCTCCATTTGATTTTTAAGGATTTGCGCTAAGAATATCACAAGTGATACAACACTACACCCCTGTCACTCCAACTCATTTAAAATCGAACCGGGGTGCTGTCGGATCTTAAGCGATTGTGTTACCACTGCAAACGATGTAGCAAGTGTACTAAAGTACACATACATGACACCTGTACCAACTTACAACGATAATCTTCAGTTGACTCTTACATGAGATGTTCTTCACAGATCTTGTGAAATAACATTTTTGAAACTAAACTTTTTATGCTTTATTTGCTGTACCTTTCACGTTTGCACTTAGGAGGTTTTACGCTTGTGCTCTTTTTCCTAAAATTCTTGGGCTGTAAGATGAGATTTTATCACCTAAAATATTTCGGTTTATGAACTGTTTTAAAAATTTCGAATTTCTTAAACATTTCAAGATGTTTAAATTCCTGAAATGTTTCAAAAATTTCAAATTTCACAAAAAATAAAAAAAAATGAAATTTTTAACAGCTATTTTCTTTGACAGGTCTTTTCTCGCTCTTGCTGGAAGACTTTGGTAATGCCTTGTTTAAACAAAAGGCGTCTTCACTGCACACATGACACACAATTTAAAAAAGAAAATTAAGTTCGCAGAAAAAAATCAAAAATCGTAATTTTTTGTACTGATTTAAATAATACCAGCCCTGCTCGTAGCTCAAAGAAGCATCTCACTACTGGAGGATCGAATCGTCTGATAACGAGATAAAAATGAGAAAGAGCTGACTTATAAGCCAAATCACGCTCTGGGTGTTTCGAATAAAATGCGCAAGAATATTTTATTTCGACTTCCAGGGAACCGGGTAAAAAATGAAAGAAATGATGGAAAAATACAGAAGAAACATAGCAAAAACAGCTCATACCCAGAACATAAAAGAAATTGACACTTAAAAACTTTGTTAAAACTTTTAATTAATTTTTACAAGTAAGTATTTGTGAAACACAAGCAGGCCCCAGCCCCCCCCCCTCAATTCATAGGGGTATAAAGCGATGACGGACAGACGGAAGGACTGACGGAAGGACATCCCAAATCTATAGGCCCCAATCCGAAGGGTTGAGGCCTAAAAATAGCACACGGGTTGTTAAAAACATGGTTGCAAGAGAAATTTGACATTTAAGCAAAATCTCTATCATTTCCTTTACTTTTACCCGGTTAGTTTTTGTATTCGAAAAGCAGAATTTTTGCGCATTTTATTCGGAACACCTAAAGTGTGCTGTTGTGTACTCGTATGTAGCGTACTTACTTATAAGATAAGATATCATTTTATTTCGAAACTTGCAACCGTTAAGGTTGAATTGCGTTCGAAAATACAGGGTAAATATTCGAGGGATATTGTGAACACTTATCAAATGTTTCAAAATATCTGTTGTTATCTGTTGTTCTCGTTGTTAGTTGCTCGGTATTCATTATTTTTAAGTTTAAGAATTTCACGCTGTCTATAGGCTAAAATATAAAGTCACTGAAAGTTGAACAGCGAGAAGGGGATGAAGGAATTTTTGTATCGCCTTGTGTTTACGTTTGGGATTGGGTATTGTTTGGCTGTCCTCAGTGTGTACGATGACTGTCTAGGGCTTGGTAGAAGTTTATTTATTTTGTCGGTGCTAGCTTGAATTTTCTTGAAGAATTTTTTACAGATATCTCTTCTTCTTTCCTCAAGTGTTGCAAGGTTGAGTAGTAGCAATGACTGGTCATATGGTAGTTGTGGGTTGATAATTTGTAGGGATCTTTTCTGTATATGTTCTAGATTATTTGTCTGTTCTTTTGTAATGCTTGTTCCCCATGCAGGTACTGCGTATTCCAGCTGGGATCTTACAACGGCTTTGTAGAAGTTAAGTAGGTCGTCTTTGTCTGCCCCTGATCTCTTCAGGTGCGTTAGAAAGAACAATTTGCTTCGCGCTTTATTCGTTATGGATTCTATGTGACTGTCCCATTTGAGGTCGTCTTGGATAATGACTCCAACCAGCTTCGTGGAATTTACTCTTCTAATGGTTGAGTTTGCGATTTGCAAAGGTTCTGGCATCTTGTCTCGGTGATGTTTGCCAAAGGTTATAATCATTTCTTTGGTCTTTGTGGGGTTAATTCTCATGTCGTTGTTTGTAGTCCACTGAACTATGTGGTCCAAGGCTTCTTGGAGAGTCAGATTGTGACTTTCGGAGTTTTTATGAATTTGATAAAGTGTGCTATCGTCTACGTATTTATATAGTGGCAATGTTGATTTTAGGTCTTTTATCATGGCACAAAAGCACTCCATTCCCCACAGTGCTCCTTGAGGTACTGCCCCTTTTATGTGCACTGGACATGATATGTAGTCTCCAATTTTAACTTGTTGCATTCTGTTGGTAAGAAAAGAAGCTAACCACTTCAGCACTGTTTGTGGTGTTTTCATGTCTTCCGTACTCCGTATGTAGTACGGAGTTGGAGCTGGACAGAAATTTTTTTCAAGTAAAATACAGGAATGGACAAGACTAGAAATGTACCTTTTATCTGCAACATAAACAGCAACTGGCATTCACGGATCGTCAAAAATATAAAGATTTGAACCCTGAACCGTATCGAAGAAGTGATTGGCTATGCATCGAGCAGGCTGCTTAATTCGTTCTCCAGAACGCAAAATATGAAAGAAAGGATAACAGGGATTTATAATAAGTGCTAGTCATGATCCTTATAGTAATTTTCTTTATAATATGGGTATCGACTATCAATTGACAGTAATATATAACGTAGAGGCTACGTGATATGTTGGAAACAACTGCATCATTGCACTACAGGAAGCTAAAGCGCACATGTGACTGCAATCATAAAACAAAAACTGGGCAGATCCTTCAAATTCAAAAATTTGTTAGTGCAATTTTTGGGTCCAACTGTTTGGCAAGAAGTGCACTTTCGAAACTTCTTAATGAAAATTACCTTTGTAAAGCAAATTTAGAAGCACACGCATACAGCGTCTGATTCAAAAGTTATCTACTTTCTCTATAAGCTTTTGGACTCGCATGGGGAACATAAATGCCTCCAAAAATCTTCCTCTGTCACTCCCCTGTTTTACAAGTCGAACATCACTTTTGCATCATTTTAATGTGTTCATAGTTATCTGAATGTTGTCGAAGCTGTCTTTAGTAGTTCGGCCAAAGTAATTACTTCATACCCTAACATTTAGTAGCCTCCAATTTGCGGGGCGGAAGTGTTGTCATAAATCGCAACACTATCGGGTGGTGCTGCTAATAAATTCATCTTAAATGCAAGTAGTCAGTGCGAAAGAAAGGAAGGATACATTTAATAGGTTTTAAGGAAAAATGCAGTTTAGCCGTATCGTGAATCACAGGACGTTCACTACGATATGACTGAAGGTTGGCTTGAGCTTGAGAGCGACCCAGGCAAGTGTTAAATCGTTTTAAAAAATAATTGAGCGATATTACCAGATTGTAAAGATTTCAGTTTAGGAAACCATACGATTTAGATAAGGAGAAGACCGCATCAAATAGAAGAAATTGAAAATAGTAAAAGTGACAGTCGACGTATATTCAAAGCCATTTGTTTTCTACAGCAACAGACAAATATATATATTGAGGTTGTGGAACGTCGTGTTATTTTTCAAATCGGCCAAAAATTGCCAAAATGACAACTTGTCACACATTGTGATTTTTTTTAGATAACTGGAATGTAAGACTTAGGTGCTTTCCACGCGAGTTCTCCGAAACTATTTATCTTAGGCATAAGCTACCTTGCACAGTGAATATATATATTGAAGTTGTGCAACGTCGTATTATTTTTCGAATTGGTCAAGAATTGCAAAAGGCGACTTGTTGTGTCCGGTTGGGGTCAGCGCCTTCGACGGTGACTTGTTTTGTTTTCTTTCGCCATAGTAACAGGTTTTCTTCCCACACGCGTATATCAGCCTTAAACGTATTAATTTGTAAGAATTTAGAAATGTTACATACTGATTGTCCTTGAGAAGCGGGCATCCGCATTTCAGCGATGCACATTTCCTCGGTATGCTTTGTAACATCTATGCTTCACAATTAGTTGCAAAAAGTTATCACTGGACGTCTGTTTCTGAGACATTTCGCTATCGGGCCCGTGATGGACTCATGTGGGCTTTTACTCTAGCTGGTTAAAAGTCATTTCATAGGCAGTTTCAGCTACTACCGAACCAGGGCCCTCTTGCATCCTAAGCGATTGTGTTACATCTATGCCAAAGCCGCATCTAGTGACGAGGCACCTTTGCCAACTTCACGACGTGCCTCCATTTGATTTTTAAGGATTTGCGCTAAGAATATCACAAGTGATACAACACTACACCCCTGTCACTCCAACTCATTTAAAATCGAACCGGGGTGCTGTCGGATCTTAAGCGATTGTGTTACCACTGCAAACGATGTAGCAAGTGTACTAAAGTACACATACATGACACCTGTACCAACTTACAACGATAATCTTCAGTTGACTCTTACATGAGATGTTCTTCACAGATCTTGTGAAATAACATTTTTGAAACTAAACTTTTTATGCTTTATTTGCTGTACCTTTCACGTTTGCACTTAGGAGGTTTTACGCTTGTGCTCTTTTTCCTAAAATTCTTGGGCTGTAAGATGAGATTTTATCACCTAAAATATTTCGGTTTATGAACTGTTTTAAAAATTTCGAATTTCTTAAACATTTCAAGATGTTTAAATTCCTGAAATGTTTCAAAAATTTCAAATTTCACAAAAAATAAAAAAAAATGAAATTTTTAACAGCTATTTTCTTTGACAGGTCTTTTCTCGCTCTTGCTGGAAGACTTTGGTAAGTACACTTTGTTGTTCTAAGTATAAAATTTTATTAAATAGAAACTTGTGTATTGGCACAGAAACACAGATGCTTAATACACTTTCGTACTTTCGTTGTTAACAGAATCCTGACCAAAGTTATCTTAGGAGTCACGCTGAATCCAAATATTATATGTCTTGCTTTGATAATGCCAAATTACCGCACATTTAAGCGAAATTTTAATGTAGTTCAGCGTTAGTGTGAAATTTATAATGTCATATATACATCAGGTGTGAAAGGAGTTCAGGTGGAGGAAGTTTACGATATTCAGACGCCGTTTGAAAGGTAAGTTTATAACATCTGTCTGCGAGATTGAATGCAGAATGTTTGTGAACTCGAAGCGATTTTTGCTTCTCGTTATTTGAAAAGCATTTTTTTTCTAAATAAATTGAATGTTTGGCGGCTTTTTATTGTTGCTTTTGAAAGGACATGTGAGAAACAGCAATCACGCTTTGTAAAACCTATCAACAGGCGGAGAGGCAGAAGTTTCCTCTTTGCTTACTCATTTACGTCCCAACCAGTAGAGTCGAACCTCCATCACTGAGCAACCTAATAATTCACAATTTTTATTCGACGTTCCTTCTCAGTATAAAATTTAACTCTTGTTTGTTAACATCTTTGATGAAAATGTTTGTCCGTCTGTACAGTAATCAGTATGAGATGCAGGGGATTGTTCGGATCAGTGCACTCAGGCATTCATGCATAAGATTTTTTTTTTTTTTTCATTTTGTTGTAGGCCCGTGTACGGGTTCATCTTCTTGTTCAAATGGATCGAAGAACGCCGATCTCGCCGCAAAATAACACAGGACGTAGAAAATTACGTCATGGACGAAACTGTCGTCAACAGTATGTTCTTTGCAAAACAGGTGCTAAAAAGACAGATACCTATATGTTACAGTGAATCTGTCAAATCAGTTTCTTTTCAAATCCACTGGTTGGCTCATTAGTGTCTTTACAAAAGTCATTAATTTTAAAACTTAAAAATTTGGCAGATTCACTGAAATGAGTTTGACTTTATTGTTCTGTTGCTCATTTTTTACTGTGTGTGAACCGATTGTGCGTAAACAATTAAACTCAGTAACTTACTCTGGGCTGTGATCTGACTTTGGCGAATTGCAATCTCCCATACTGTTTTTGTTAAAAAGAAATTTTGGGTTTCACTTAATTTTGGGTTTTATTTAATGCAGACCTATTTAAAACTTCTGGACTGCGATTATGTTGAGTTGGTCTAACAAATGTAAGGTAAGGATGCGTGAATATTTCACCCAAGGTTAAAATCTATGAGCAAAATGCAACACTTGATGTGTTGGTGTGAGGAAGCAATGGTGTGTGAAGAAAACCAGTGCACAGGTATTCGGTATTTCAGATTATAAACAACTCTTGTGCGACGCATGCGCTATTGAGTGTTCTGCTGAACTGTAAGAACATGGAGCTGGGGCGCATGCTCACCGAACTGCAGCGTTTCACCAATAACATGGATCCTGACGTATGTTCTTATCGTGAATGCCACCTTCTCTATTATTTTTAAGATCAGAGCACGAAAAAAGATGGAATGTCAGTCCTTAATAAATAATAAAATTAAATAAGTAAATAAAAAATAATAAAAAAATATTTTAGGCTCTGTTACTCGACATTCTATTTATTTTTGTTTTACTTTCAAGCGATGCCCCGTGCATACAGCAAAATTTCGATGCGTCTACCAAACAGGATGTTTGAGAAATTTTAGTTTTTATGTCCTTCCCCGCCCGATTATTAAATCTGTGACGTCATCGGTTTACCGTGAAATATGCTGTGTAATAACACAAAAACTCCCATCCTCACGCAACCAGGAGACATATTTTCTCCTGTTCCTTATAACTCGCTTCTTAATGACAGATGGAAGCAGCTGTCTCAATTTTTGTAACCATTCTTCAGTAGCATCCTGCCGGCTGCAAACTCTTACCCTGACGTCCGTCTATATGATATCGGTTAACAGCTATTGGTTTTTTTTTTTTTGAAAGCCGGATGCCAAATTTTCTGTTTCAGGACAAAGGCTACGCGATAGGGAACATGCCAGACCTGGCCCGGGCACACAACAGTCACTCCAGGTTGTTCAATTTTGCGTCTCTCTGTTCAAGTTGTGTGAATTATTATTGAGGCAAATGGCCTAAAAGCTGAAGTAATGACTCGGAAAAATAATCTACGCATCTACACAGAAAGTCTAAATTTATGTCTTTATGATGTTTTGAAAATTTATGGATCGAATAATAATAATAATAATAGTGATAGTGATGGTAAAATTCAACGACTGAAAGCAAAGACATATGCTTTCAAGTGTGATGGTATAAAGTAATAAAGCCAGACTCGGCCGAAGATGGCAGTTTTTTATTGTTTTGGGTGCGGGTATCGTATGCGCAGTTCCGAGTCGGTTGAAGATAGCAGTTGTTTGTTTTGTGTGGATGTCGTGTCTGTGGGCAGCAGTCGTTTAAAGACGGTAGTTTTTTTTTTTTTAATTGTTTTGGGTATGGGCGTGATATGTGTATAACTCTAGTTGGTTGAAGACGGCAGTTTATTGTTTTTGACGTGGGTGTCGTGTTTGTGTAGGCCTGAGCCATACCGACTACCGGAGAAGCAGAGGGAGGGCATATCGGTGAGAACGGGTGACGCCTTTCACTTCGTCAGCTACGTTCCTATCAACAACCATCTGTTTGAGCTGGACGGACTGAAGCCTTACCCTATTGACCATGGTTAGTCTTTGATTGAGAGCGCTCTACAGAAGCAGTGGCTGGTCATCAAGAGGGAAAACAATATGAAAGATACACACCCAAACATATTGAGCTTGATGAGTAAATTTATACCTTAAAAGAATCAAAATAAGACAAAAACCTCTGTTTATTATCATTCTTTTACATCTTTTACATTTTGTAGCATGTACTGATTTATACCTTTTAAAGCAATTTAAAAATCTTTTTTTTTTATAAGTGGGTGCGGGATGGCGCATTATCTATATTGGGGGAAAATGGCGCTTGTTTCTGTTGCTAGGCCCGTGGGCACCGACGGAGGATTGGACAGATCATTTCAGGCGCGTGATAGCTGATAGGCTGGGCATTGCCAACGGGGGCGGGTAGGTTGATACCAAGCTGTAAGAACAGATCATGGATTAGAGAAGAGGCTACTGTCTGAGTCCGGACCAACACAAAAACAAAAACTCAGTTCCATCCATGTTCTTTTCCCTTTTATTCGTAACGCACATTTACGTGGTTCACTGCAAAAAGAAATCGTACAACAATAAAGTACATGTATACTATCTAGAAACAAATGCGCAATAATTCTAATAATTGTAAAAGAAATTCGGAAAAAATAAGCAAAAGAATACAAACCGAATGTTTGAGACCCAAATTTAACGTCTTTTCACTGACGAGTCTCAGTCCGGACTGAATCAAATTAAAAATAAAATACCCGAGGACCATGTGACTTAAGTCACATGAACACTTTCATCATACTAATAACCAATGGGAAAGCAAAAAACACGTGGAATATTCATTCGCACAATTAATTTTAACCGCCGAAGAAATATTCAAAAAAGAATCACACAGCTGTCGAGCAGGCTTAAACATAGTGGCCCTCAAACAATGAAGCACTCACTTGAAACATAATCTTTGACCCGAATGATAGGGGGGAAACTGGGTTGTATTGAGTGTCAAACTTGCATTTCAAATTCCAGGCCGTTTACTGTTTATATTTAACATGAAACGTTTTTGTTTGACGTATATGACGTTTGACGTTGAAATGAAAGAAAAAGGTGCCTATCCACACCGGGACTCGAACACGCGACCTCACACACCACGATCAACAGTCCTGACCGCTAAGCCACGGCGGACCACTGACTTGACGACTTAAGTATCGAGGCATATACGAAAATCAATAATTATTAAAGATCACTGAACAGACCAAGAATGACATAAACTTGTCGAATAAAGCGCATTCTTTCTTAACTTGATTCCACAGTGGCCCCTAATTAACACTTTAAGGGTTAATGACATATAAATGAAACAAGTTAAGTATCGGTATACATTAATCAGCTTGTTCTAACATACACAACTTGGTGATCGGCTAACCTTCACTGATTGACCAACACGAATACGAGATGACCTAACCAAGTTATCTCTTCCACGATTGACAACTGTAACGATACCCAACGGCCATTTTCCCCTCGGTGTGTTTTCCTCCACTAACAGGACAATATCGCCTGAGCGCACGTTCCGCTGGACTGTACACCATTTAGACCTTAGTTGAAGGGTTGGTAAATACTCACGGACCCACCTGCGCCAAAATACATTAGCCAAATATTGCACTTGCCTCCACCAACGTTTGCAGTACCGGTCCTCCTTACTGAATAACCCATAAGGTAAACATGAGCTCGTGCGGTATAACAGAAGTTGGTTTGGAGTGAGTGGATACGGATCCCTTACGCCTTCGCTAATAGTGGTGATTGGCCTATCATTAAGAATCCTCTCCACTTCTGTGACGAATGTGAGTAAAGACTCATCACTTAACAGCTGCTCTTTGACCAGAGCCTTTAAAATCGCTTTCACTGACTTCACCATACGTTCCCAAATGCCACCCATGTGACTGGCAAACGGTGGGTTAAAGTGCCATGCTATGTTCTGTTGAAGCAAATCTTTATGAATTTGACTTTGATTCCAGTCGCTGATGGCTCTACTAAGTTCTTTCTCGCCGCTGGTAAAGTTCGTGCCATTGTCACTAAACAATTTTTCCGGTTTGCCTCGGCGACTAATGAAGCGCTGTAAAGCTCCAATAAACGAGCTAGTGTCAAGGCTATGTGCGATTTCAATGTGTATTGCTCTTGTGGTTAAACATGAGAAAGGGCAACCATATCGCTTGCACTGACTTCTTCCAACTTTGACGAAGACTGGGCCAAAGTAATCGACTCCAACATACGAAAACGGTGGTCTATCTGGAGTCAAGCGCTCCTTTGGGAGTGGCGCCATTTGCTGCTTACAAGTGTTTTGATAGAAACGCTTGCACTGGAAGCAGTTGCCTATGATCCGTTTAATTGTAAGCATCCCTCGTACGATCCAGTAGCCTCTCCGGATCAAAGCTAAGACCGCTTGACGTCCCACGTGGCCATTTAGCTCATGGCATTCGCGCACTATAAGATCTGTGACATGATGCTTATCGGGCAGTATGATTGGGTGTTTATGATGGTGATCAGAGTCCGACAGCCTGCCTCCAACTCTAATAACTCCGCCTTGCAACATAGGGTTGAGTTTCCTGAGCCGGCTTGATCGATGTAGCTTCAGGCTCAAGTCTGGATTGTTTGCACAATCTTGTAGAAGTTTTAGCTCTTTGGAAAACTCACTCTCTTGGACATGGCGTAGTATTTCGTTCCTAGCTGCGGCTAATTCAGTCGTGTCAATGTGTCCGATGGGTAAAGTTGTATTTCTGTGCAAATATTTGTTGCAACAGAACACCTTGAAGCGTAGCAGCCAAGCAACTGACTTTTGAAGTTTAAACCACGATGAGTGACACTTCATCAATGAGTCGAAAACACTTTCAACTTTGGTTGTTGAGAATGATGATACTTTAACTTCGGTGTTCATAATGAGCCTGCTGGGCAAGTTGGATGGTTGTGATGGGTATTGCGAATTGTTTGGGACATGTAGAAAGCATGGCCCGTTTAACCAGAACTGAAGTTTTTTTGTCTCATCAGGTTGCATTCCTCTCGAAGCTATGTCAGCAGGATTCATCTCTGAAGGGATGTAAAACCAATCAGTGGGTTTGGTTACATCCTGAACGATCGCTAAACGATTAGCCAGAAACGTCTTGAAGCGGGTTGTTTGGTTGCGAATGAGCTGTAGAGTGCACATGGAATCTGTCCAAAAGTAGTATCGGTCAATTTTGAGATCAAGCTCCCGAATTATCATTTGGTGCAGACGGACTGCTACCACGGCGGCTGACAATTCCATTCTTGGAATGGAGACGTTTTTCATTGGTGCGAGGCGCGCTTTTCCCATCAGGAAAGAAACCTTGAGATGTCCGTTTACGTCATTTAACTTCAAATAAGATGCTGCGCCGTAAGCCTTCTCGGAGCCATCACAAAAGTAATGAATTTCTGACGTAAAACGGGAGTCAAGTCCCTGAGGTTTTACACATCTGTCCACGGAGAAGCTCGCGAGGCATGGTAAAGACTGCAACCACTCTTGCCACCTTGGCACTTCCGGAGCTGGTATTGGTTCATCCCACTGTAAATCTAGCCTGCAGCAATCTTGTAACATCATCTTTGGAACCAAAGTGACGGGGGCTATGAACCCAAGGGGATCATACAACGAACTAGTCAACGACAGAACTCCCCGTCGCGTGGCCGGTTTTGGTGTGTAGTGAATATTGAATTGAAATGCATCAGCCTCCACGTTCCACTGTAGTCCCAGTGCACGTTCAAAGGGAAGGTTGTCGTTGATGTCGAGATTAGTCAATGATGGTGCCTTTTCATGCTCTGGAATTGAAGCTAAGACTTCTCGGTCATTGGACAGCCACTTTGTGAGGTGAAATCCACCTTTGGTCATCAGCGCACGCAACTCATCGACGAGTTTAACACCTACGTAGGAGGATGAGACTGACTTCAAATAGTCGTCCACATAAAAGTTTCTTTTCACTGAAAGCACAACTTCTTTGCTGAAGTTCTTGTTGTCTTCTGCGACCTTTCGCAAGCAAAACGCAGTGCAGCTGGGCGAGGAGGTCGCACCGAACAAGTGCACTGTCATGCAGTACTCCTCAACTTGGCTTTTCAAGTTTCCATCAGGCCACCATAGAAAGCGTAAATAGTTGCAGTCTTCCTCAGTGACTTTGACCTGATGAAACATACACTCAATGTCGGCCACAAGGGCCACTGGTTCTTCGCGAAAACGTATCAGAACGCCGACCAGATTGTTCATCAGGTCGGGACCTTGGAGCAACTGATCGTTGAGAGAACTGCCCTTATACTTCGCGGCGCAGTCAAAAACTACGCGAACCTTGCCCGGTTTATTGGGATTTGTGACAGGGTGGTGCGGTAAATACCACGCCCCAGTGTTGTTGTTAGGAGGCTCTATCTTCCTTGCATAACCTCTTCTGATGTAATCAGCAATCGTTTTGCAGTACGCGGTATATAACTCGCCATTGCTCAGAAGCTTGCGCTTGAGGTGGAGCAATCGAGATTCAGCTATGCTCCTGTTGTTTGGGAGATTAGCTGGATTCTCCCTCCACGGCATGGAAACTTGAAACTTTCCATCGCGTTTGGTCACTGTTGATTCCATTTTATGGAGAGCCTTCTTATCTTCCAGGGACATCTCCGTCTTTGGGGAACTTATTGAGTCGCTGAAGTCCGTTTTCCACATAAGTTCAACTTGCTGTTGTAGAGTGTCAACTTGCTGAAAATTGACGTGGGCTGATCCGGAATGTATACCCCCAACTGGCCCAAGAACAGTCCATCCTAGAATTGACTTGATGGCGTACGGTTCTTTACGTTTTCCTCGACGTTCCTCCATAGACCAAAAAACTTCCGGAACATCACTGCCTATGAGCAGTGTGACTTGGTTTGCTTCAATATCCGGAATGTGTACTCCTGCTAAATGAGGCCATTTATCGCAAAGGTTTTCTTGGGGGAGGCTGGTCAGCGATACATTTAATCGATCTACAGACCACACTTTGTCCAGCATAACGTGTTCGCTGTTATCGAGCGAAGACACAGTGAAACTAACTTCTTTACCCTTCTTTTTACTTGTCGCTTGATTTACCGTTGTAATATTGAATGACGCTGGTTTGCCGTCAAGTCCTAACTGCACAACTAAGCTACTGTCACAAAGACTAACATCTGAACCTGCATCTAGCAAGGCATAAGTTTGGACTGATTGGCCGTTTGCACGTACACACACGGGCAATATGCGGAGGCACACCTTATTTCTCGACACTGATGTACAGTGTATGTTGCTTTCACCGACGGACGGCATCTTTACCTGTGTATCGAACTGTTCCGGTTTGTCACAATGTACCAATTCATTGTGTTTACCAGTGCACTGAGTGCATTGTGACTGCTTCAAACAACCCTTAGCTGTATGCTCAAAGCGAAGACAATTAAAACACATGCGTTTTCTGCGGACAAAATCCCTCCTGTCATCAACCGACCTCGCGCAGAATTCGTTACACTTCGCTACAAAATGATTTCCATTACACACTGGACAACCCCTTTGTGTACTACCACCTTGATTTGAGTTTGAGCTGCTTTGACTCGACCCCGACTCAACCCTTTGCCTTGGTTTACTTTGACCAACATTGCTTTTATTTGATGACACATTATTACAATGAGTAACCAGAGTTGTCACTTTGCTACCATGACTTATGGATTTCTTCACCTTGCTTGGCCGTGAGTACCCAGTTGATTTAGAATCATTTGCCAACTCCTGACCATAAACCGTGGAGGCCACACGAGCCCTGATTTGCACAAACAAACTCAAATCAGAGAAATCAGGTTCTCGATTCGTTTCAATGATCGAGTCAGCCTTTTCCAGCCACTTGGCTCGGATGTGGTTTGGGAGACGCTTCCCTATGTCTCGTAACGTGACCGTGCTATTTACATCTGACAAATAACCCATTTTGGACAGTGTAAGCTGACATTTCTGCATCTCTTGCGATAACTCAAGCAGACCCTGTACATCATTTGTTTTTAACGGAGGCGCCTCTGTCAAACTGTCAATGTATGATCTTGCTATTGTGTGGGGTTTACCGTACCTTTGGGCTAACAAATAACACGCACGATTGTAACTCTCAAGAGGGTCCAACAGAACACAATCTTCAATGAGACGTTTCGGTTCACCAGTACAAAACTGGATGAGATAACTCAACTTCAATCTAGAGTCAAACACTTTGTTCGCAATATTAATTTCAAAGTTTGTAATGAACTTGAAGTATTCTTTTGCATTACCGCCAAAGGTAAACAACTCCGGCTTTGGCAAGTTCATGGTATTGTTAATAGCTGCTAACAAACCACTGTCGCTAGCCGGATGTGAGAGAATCACTTGGGGATGCGACAGTGCATATCCTGGCGACTGGTGTGTAGAAGTTGCTGGCAAATCCCCGGTGGCGAGAATGGGCGGTGCGACTGAGCTCCGGTGATCCTCAGTAGGCGTCACGTTAGGTAGAATACCAGCGCTGGGCGGCTGCACGGGAACACTAGGCGAATGAGGGTGCGCTGCCACAGGGAACGTGGCTGGCTCATGTGGCAGAACTCCTGCGAGTGGAGGGCTGTGTGGTGGCATGACAGGCCACTGGGGTAGAACACTCGGGTGACCAATAGGCGCATGAGGGTGCGGGGCCTCAGGGAACACAGCTGGTGTGCCTGGCAAAACTCGTGCGTCGGGAGGACCGTGTGGCGCGACCGGCCCCTGGTGGATAACATTTGGGTGACCAACAAAGGTAGGCAAAATCTCTGTAGCTTCCGGTCTAACAGGGCTCTGAGCCTGTCTTTGTAAAGTTTGATAGGTGTCACAGGGTATAAGAATGTTCGGCGATGGTACATTGGGTAGTGGAGTTCCCTGACGTGGCACAAGGGCCGGACTATCGGAGAAAATAAATGTCCTACCTGACCGCAATAGGTCATCCGGTTGGTTTACCGATTGTCGCTCCGCTATTTCCGGTGTGACTGACTGGGCAAGCGGAGGTGTGGCCCTGACCACTGACGGAAACTGGGCAGGTGAGGGGTCACTCGGTAATTCTGGCGGTAAAGGTAAATGCGTTGCGTGCAGCGACGTTGACTCTGCTGCAAAGGAACGATCGTCGTGCTGTACGAGTGACGCCGACGCTTGTGAAACGCGCGAAAGAACTGGCATGGTGTCATCATATAGGGCGAGGACCTCTTCCTCGGCGGCGGCTGCCTCGAGTTCAGTTTGCAGCTCAAGCCTCTGAATGTTGTGCTGAACACTTAATTGACCCAGATGCAGCGACTGTTTCTTTTCCAGTGACTTTAACTGCGCTCTGACAGAGGCTTGCTTAGCAGCGGCTTTAATTCGAGCCGATCGCACGCTCAATGTCGTGGAACGGAGACTTCCCTGCCTCGACGCACTATCAGCAGGATTGACGTCATCCTCATTAATAGGATCATCAGCGTTGGCCTGTTGAAGGCGGAATATTAAGGCAGCTTTATTGCCCACACTTGATAAACCTCTTAAAGTCAACAGTTCTTTAAGTTCAGCCACCTTTAACTTTGAATAGTCCACTCCTTCAGCCATTTTAGTCACTGCATGGTTTGCCTATTTATCCAGTGTTCAGCACTCTCCATTCGTGAACTGTCTGAGTCCGGACCAACACAAAAACAAAAACTCAGTTCCATCCATGTTCTTTTCCCTTTTATTCGTAACGCACATTTACGTGGTTCACTGCAAAAAGAAATCGTACAACAATAAAGTACATGTATACTATCTAGAAACAAATGCGCAATAATTCTAATAATTGTAAAAGAAATTCGGAAAAAATAAGCAAAAGAATACAAACCGAATGTTTGAGACCCAAATTTAACGTCTTTTCACTGACGAGTCTCAGTCCGGACTGAATCAAATTAAAAATAAAATACCCGAGGACCATGTGACTTAAGTCACATGAACACTTTCATCATACTAATAACCAATGGGAAAGCAAAAAACACGTGGAATATTCATTCGCACAATTAATTTTAACCGCCGAAGAAATATTCAAAAAAGAATCACACAGCTGTCGAGCAGGCTTAAACATAGTGGCCCTCAAACAATGAAGCACTCACTTGAAACATAATCTTTGACCCGAATGATAGGGGGGAAACTGGGTTGTATTGAGTGTCAAACTTGCATTTCAAATTCCAGGCCGTTTACTGTTTATATTTAACATGAAACGTTTTTGTTTGACGTATATGACGTTTGACGTTGAAATGAAAGAAAAAGGTGCCTATCCACACCGGGACTCGAACACGCGACCTCACACACCACGATCAACAGTCCTGACCGCTAAGCCACGGCGGACCACTGACTTGACGACTTAAGTATCGAGGCATATACGAAAATCAATAATTATTAAAGATCACTGAACAGACCAAGAATGACATAAACTTGTCGAATAAAGCGCATTCTTTCTTAACTTGATTCCACAAAAGGAACCCAGAAAAGTGAAACAGATCATTAGTCCACTCCCTCTCTCACTTCTAACCCCTCCCCTCTCTTAACAAAAAAGAACAATTGTAATAAACAAAATAAAGAAGAAAGAGCCAGATAAACTTTTCAAGCCTAGTTATTGAATATGTTTCGCTTGGCGATGGTCTTTAAAAAAAGGAAATAAAAGCTGATGGTTGGATGCCGTGGGTGTTGCAGAGAGCCCTACCATGACATACGGTTCAACTTGATGTCCGTGGTCCCGGACAAACGGCTCATCTACAACCAGAAGCTCAACACTTTGAAGACGAACCGTCAGATTATACTGGAAACCCTGCAGCAGGTAATTACGTGGGATATTGTGGCGGACCTTTCATTAATTTGAAAAATGACCCGACGTCTTCATGGCCCTAATCAATCAAACGTTTTAAATTTGTGTAACTTATGATAATGGAGACGATGGGAAATAAGCCTATAGATTACTTTCAAGTTACAGTGTTTGGGGCCGTGGTATTTTTTGGATTAACGTTTGTGACATCTTAGGGCCAGATATGGTAAACCCACCCGAGTTATTGCTTATAAACTGAAGTCACGTGCTTTGTGTTCGGTTTGGATCACACTTATAATACAGCGAATATCTTCAAACTTACACTTCAACTTATGCGCTGAGGTTCAAAAGCCTGGGATTATAAGAACTGTTCTACTGTTGTCGCATCCAACACCCAACCATCATATCACGTCACTAACTTCTTTTCTTGTTGTGTTTTATCTGTTACAGTATACTTTTTTTTTTCTTTTTTTTTTTTTTTTTTTTTTGGGGGGGGGGGGGGTTCATAAATTGAGGTTGATTTCTTTGTACCTCCTCCAAACCCGAAATAAACGGACATTTAAAAATTTATTGAAGCGGGCTGTTAGTTGTTTATAGTTTCACAACAGCCGATCACGTAAGGTTAAGAGAAAATGGCAATAAACAAAATTGGTAGTGTTTTGTGAGAACAGTAAGAGAAAGTATACAGCGACCGTGGTTGTGCACACGCAATTGTGTGAAATAAGGCATTTGGCAGTGATATTTGGCATTCAGCTGTCTGCAATGAAAACATTATCTTTCCTGCAGCGTTTGTTAAGCGCATTAAACAACAAAGGAGCTGGATGGGTAACGCCGTTAGATTAAGGACAGTTGTAATCTCGAAACCTTCTCAATAACTTAGTTATATGAATATTTTTTAAGCCAGAGTCGGATTTTAAGCGTTTCTTTTACATTCAGTAAGATATAGTAAGATATTTTATCATTGTAAGTTAATAAGAAATTAGATTTGTTACAGGAAATCTGTGAAATTAGGGATTTCATGAAATCCCTAGTGGATTCGTTTAATAACTTGCTCAATCAATTTCGATGTTTTTATTGAGAATTTTCATGGTTGCAATGTAGCATTTTATTGGAATTAATAGTAGATTTTGAATTAATATACTCAAAGCACTCGATTGCCAAACTATCATTCATGAGATACTTCAGTACCTGAATTTAGCGATGTTTTTTTATCCTATGTAACTTATGTGACATTTCACTCCAAATTCTGTTATTTTGGATGGTAATGTTAAGAATTCCAATTCCTTTCGATGTGAAAAGGGACATATAGTTTTGAAGAACCAGTAAACAGCCCTCCTGAATGGATAATTTTTCAAAATAGCTTTATAATCAATATGAGCTTATTCATTACACGAATTCGCCAGGGATTTCATGAATTCCCTAATTACACAGATTCCCTGTAACATATCTAACGCCATCACTTAAAATTATCTTATAACACCGGTAGTTAAGTAGTCATCTATAACTAGACCAGAATTTGCGCTGGTCAATACTTAGTGTTGTTTTTGTGCTATTTTATTTTTACTTTGTTTTTCTTATTTTATTATTATTTTACCTGCAGATTTTGGATTCAGAGGTATACCGTTTGTTGTAGGACGTTAGTTGTCGTGTGTTCTTGCGCCTTCGGCTTTCCCTGTCCCTCAGTGTTCTTACCGATGGAAAACATTCTGCGTAGCATTTGCACAACTTGAACGTTCTGAACGTCGTTGTCCAAACGATTTACCAATCAGCTTTCCGACTAAGATTCAGTGCTAGTTTGCCGGAGACGATTGATTTTCGCTGCGTCGCTTAGACACTATTATTGTTTAATTTGTCATTTTGGTATATTTTTATCCACACTTTACAAGTTAACATCACTGGTTTTGATTCAGATTTTTTATTACGAGAACGATAAGACAATTTTTCGTCTTGTTAAACTATCAAATTTCGAATACATTTTTTTTTTTTTTTTTTAATTTTTTTTTTGCTTTTAATTTCTGTCCTAGCTGTATTTAATGTCTGAGCTATGTGTGTGTAGAATTGCTCATTGTACAAATTAGAAGTCATTTTGAGGTTATGATGGCAAATTCGTCAAGTTGTTAGGCTCAAGTTAAATTAAACAAATAGTTACTGCAAATAACTGTAAACTGATATTGTCTCAGTAAATTTCTCAGCATATCTACTTGCGCTGTAGTAAGGAGGAAATGATTACTTTATATCGGGATAGTGGACGCCTTGCGTAGTAACTTCACTCCTCTCTTCTCTTGTCTATTAAAGGGCATTTATTTGAAGTTCACAGATAAATATCCCAAGGAGTAATGGGCGAGTATTCAGAAGTTCCTACGCGAGGTGCCTACTATGAGCTTAAATCTAGTTAAGCTGTAATATGAATAAAAATTGAATGACGCACCTTCGATTGAAACGGGAACAGCACAGCTTGTGGCATGTTTTTTTTTACTAGAGCACCTGTCTTTCCCAGTAAACCCGCATAAGCGTAGCCCCGTTTTATGGCTGGCCTCAAAACTGTACAACACCCATCCTAAAAATAACTTTTTGGTAAGAAATTTGAAATGTCATCAGTTGAAAGTAATAAGTAATGTGGGTAACATATATATTAGGCACAATTTTTAAATCTGGCCAATTTATAAATTGTTTTGGACAATTTATAAATTTATAAACGGGCTGCCCATTTTTTAAATGAAATTTTCGGACAATTTATAAATTGTTCTGGACAATTTTTAAAGCATTTAAACTTTAATAAAGACTTCTATATTTTATTTTTTCAAATGGTATTAGCCACAAAATTAACTTTATTATAGTAATTATAAAGTACGAAATCAGATCTAAATTAGTACACTATTTAATTTATTTTGGTATAGTTTACCTTTTAAATTTATAAATAGTTCAGGACAATTTATAAATTGGCCAGATTTAAAAATGGTGCCTAACATATGTATATGTTCCTGTATATATCGTTGTCAGTACGCTTGTTTGTTGAGGCCAGCCTTGATTCTTGGAGTTTTCGCGGTGACTTGAATAAAGTCTCAACGGAAATGGCACAACACCTGAACTGCTGTATTATGACGCCATAATGGCATCGTTTTCGCTTTGACACAAAAAGCCAAATTGTTTTAACCGCTTCCTATTTAAGATGTCTTAATAAATTCTAACATGTCTAGTATAAGCCTCTCCTCTAAACGAAAAAAAAAGTTTCTTTACAATTTCTTTGAAGTGGAGATGAGAAGTTGTTTCTACGATCTTAAGGATCATCCAGCAGCGGCCATTCGTAAAAGAAAAGAGAATACCTTATTATTAAACCAAGAATGTATTTGCTTGTTGTACTTCGGGTCATTGAGTTGATTAATCATTGTGCGAGGGAAATCTATTCTTGTCAATTTGGAATACAGAGCATCCATGCTGTATTCATTCTGTTGTGTTTCGCACTGTCTTTGTACTTATGAAAAAGAGCGGGTTCTGGGTAAGCTGGGTGTGGGGGATGTTCTTAAATTTCTGAAAGTGTGGCGCTGAATGGCTTCAGATATTTTTCGGAATGTATTCTTAAATATGACCTCAACCGCAGAAATGAACCACGTATAAACGTATAATTTATTGAACGTCTTAAAATGTTGAGGGTAGGTCTTCATATATGGTTCCCCGCTGCCCCCTCCCCTCCCACAGGAATTAGCTTCGTAAAATTTGCTGAATGTCCTGAGAGAATCCCTACAGACAATATGCTGTATAACTTTAATATGACTCTCCTCCTTCCCTCCCTCTGCCCGTAGACATTAACTACATAAAATATGTCAATGTTTTAGCAGATGGTGAAAGTAGCAGGTACACCGGATGTGAAAATAGAAACATGTATGAAGAATTTCAAAGACTCGAAACCGGAAGCTCCATGGGCCGGAAGTCCGGTTTCAAGGTCACTGCTGTTTGGGAAGGATGACCTTGAGGAGAAGCCAACAATGTCAGACGTTGTAGAGAAGCTAGAGAGCAACATTCAGACGACCCCCAGTCAGAATGCGGCGCACCTTCCAACGGTGCGAAGTAGCGCGCGCCTGCGCAAGAAAGGGTCGGCGTACTCCAGTGCTTACGCTGCCAGTGGCAACTTAGGCGCCTTCCCAAACGAATCGGATAAAAATTCGGATAAGCATTCGGATAGCACACTGGATGCGGAAGAAGTCTACACGACTATTGCTGTGAAGATTGACAATGAAGAGACTGATAGCGATGTGGATATCATGGACGATGTCGACGAGAAAACACGCGTTCCCTTGTTTATATCTGACCTACATTCACAACACAATGTAGAAAAGAAACAATTACAAACAGTGGAAAATTCCGATGTGAAATTCCATATATCCATCACTGACGATAAAGATGGCTCCCTAATGCCCACCACCTTGGCATCCACGGATGTAACGAAACCGCTTAGCATACAGACTAAGTTTGGAAACCTGCCTCCGGGCCCGGGTACAGGCTCGAGCACTGATACCGCGTCCGAGGTGGGCAGCTCGCTCAGTTCACCTGTGTGTTCTACTGGCCAGCCCAGTCCCAATCTTTTCAAGGCTAGTCCGAATCCCGACCACCGCGTGTTAGGCACGAAGCACGAGTCCCCACAGACTGGCTCGAAATCCATGGCCATCAAAAGTGAGCTGACGCCGGAAAAACGACTGGGCTTGGTGAAGGGCGAGTCGGCACTGTTGGGCGTGAAGCACGACATGACGTCAGGCAGTGAGTCCGGATCGCCGGATCAGCCGAAACCACGTCGGAAAAGATTCTCACGCAGCCAGGGTTTCACGCCTAAGGTAACGCCCTTAGATTTTGTCGGAAATGTGTGACTTTGTTCCCAGGGTAAGCTCTAGCCCTCTTAACTGCTCACTGTGGGGCGAACCCTTTATGCATTTGCATTTGAGAGATAGAACTGAGAACATTGAACAGGATGTTGCTTGGTGTATTACTGTATATCAGTAACAGGAAGTCGGGAGTTGGTGATGGCGGAGGGGGAATATAAACATTTCTTTTTACTTAAAAACTGTGATTTAATTTGGATGTTTCCGTCTCCCCAACTTATGTTGTTCAGAAGTGGAAGTTTAGTTTATGTCAGACCGTTGTAAGTCCATTTTTGTTGTTGACTCGTTCGTAATTTTTTAACCTGTACTTTAAATCGGTCAGGTGAAAAAAATGGGTTTTACCGTCAGAAGGCCGATTTGTGTGTTTTTTAATTTGCTGACCATCAGTAGACTGGTCAGGTACTACCTGTTAGCCATGTATGTACGTGTTTTTTTTTTTTTTGTTTTTTTTTGCAGGATTTGATTCAGTTACTAAATAATGTGGAAAGTGAAATAGGCAAGTGTGAACACAATCTGAAGGAGGAAGTGGAGAAGATGAACAAATACAGGGCAAGTCCATGTTGTTGACGTTACGCCAGCACAAATACTGACCTTATTTTTCATCCGTGACTAGATTTTATTTCATAAATTAAAAATAGGTCGGCTTGGTTGGACATAAAACATGCCATTAAAAATTAAAAAAAAAATGCATGTATAAATGTGGATTAGAGCAAAGCGCTGTATTTCACTTCCTGGAAATTATTGACCTTTTCGTTGGCGCTTTGGTTGTCTCAAAAGAAGTAACTAGATTTTAATATCAGGTGGGTAGCTTGTGATTAAGTTTGTAAAATTTGATGTTCAGTGTCACAAGTTATCACTTAGAATAATTTGCTTTTGGTTTTTGTGCGGTCCAAAAAATACCCTCAATCAAAGTATTGCGATATGTACTTCAACACTATCAGTTTGTGTAGAAAATTAATTAGTTTAGCCAGCTGTAATCAAATACATCACGTGACAGAAACCACGTGTGTTGATAGGATGATGACATGCGGCGGACACACAACTACGACCCGTTCATCCTGACCTTCCTATCCATGCTGGCGGAGCAAGGCAAGCTAGCAGAACTCGTACAGGAGCCGCTCAAGAAGAAACCCTTCAGTGCCCTCAACAAGAAGAATGCCAAAAAAGCCAAAGCTAAAAAACGAAAGTAACCAACTCGGGCTTGGAAATCAAAGGTCTGCATTGTCTAAACAAGGATTTATCGGTGTTGCATAAACAATGTAGGCGCTTAGGATTGGCACCATGGAACAAGAACGCGGCCGTACGAATTGACTCCTGACATGGCATAGTCCTACTGATGTTGACTACATGCCACAGCTAGACTGGACAAGGACTGAGATGCGCAGTAGGCTTCAGTGGAACAATTGCGATTCACGAATTATAAGCATTTCTTTATCAAATGACTTTACCCGCCCTCCCCCTCGTCCGAGGTTTTGGTGGAGCTGAATTCACAGAAGTCTATACTTGCACTATGTGCAGCTGAATTTTTTACACCCAAAATCCACGTGTCTCGAGAGGCAGAGCGAGGGGCTGGGGAAGGTGGGAAGGGAGATGCGTGGGAGAGCTAGAGTTCCTCGCGGGGTATGGGCGTATCCTGTTACAAGTAAAACAGCGTTTGTCGACCAGCGCTGGCTTCGTGCTGCCTCCTGGACTATAGTCGAGACTTGTAACACTGTTTTTAACTGTGACACGGACATCTTTGTCGCACAATTATGCACCGGTCGCCTGCCAGTAGTCTTCGGTGTGTTGTACTTCCCGTATGCCGTGTGCAAAACTTCTTTCCAGGTTTCTGGCGTAAGTCGGGCAAAGTGAAACAGCAGAAGTGGCCGGTATAATCATTCTGTGTTTATTTCAAGCTTGGAGTAGTCGTTTGTTGGTGAGGTATATCGTGTTCTCAGATTTTAATTAAGATGTTTCGAGAGAGTAAATAATCTGCTGACATTATGGGATTTTCCGAGACTAGGCCTTCACTCCAGTCGATGGCAAGTTATGATCGGCGTTGTATATTATGTAAATGATCTCGACAGATAAAAGTATGTATAGAATATTGATGTTAGTCTTTCCTTTGGTTTGACAAGTGCTGTATCCTGGACATATTGAATATAATCTATTACAGCAGGTCAGGGAAAAATAACCATATTTATTGTTGACAACGTGTAATTAAATAGAGAAAAAATCGAAGATGGACTCAACTAGATTTGACGTGAAATATGAAAAGTGGCAAAAATTGGAACTGAAATTGTGTCCGTTAAACTTTGACCATTTACTGTTTATGAGAAGCAAGGCTCTTTTTTAAACAGGATTCCTAGGGGAAGCCATGTAGGTTTTACAAAAAAAAACTGTTATTTTAATGTTGTCTTGTGCTTTTTTGTTTTAATTGTTAGAGCGTCATTAACACATTCTCTATGTAGAGCCATAACTATAGATGTGCTTGGCAATAAAGTTCTGTGTTGCGCGGTTAAGATGGCATATTTTTCTTCTTAAACCGTCTTAGCGAATTATTCTTACGTCGATAGGACTCCAACGAGCAAGAAATTGTGTAGCTCAGAAACAATATAACGGACATTGAAAGGTTTTAACATGGTTTCTATGTTTTTTGAAACGCCAGCAATATGCCAGCGATTCACCTCGTTGTCGGACGTAGCCACAATGCTCTTCTTTTTGACCGCACGAAAAATGTGTCGCAAATATGAGCGTTTGTACAGGAAGCATGGGAGAACAGAAGACGAAAATAAACTCAAAACGCAACAAGATGCCTATAAGCATTCCCTTCAAAGAGAAAAAGAAAAGTACTTTTCCCACATTGTTTCTGAGACTGCAGGCGATCAAAAACATCTTTTCAAAGTAGTAAACCGGATCATGCACACATCAAAACCTAACCCCATGCCTGAAACAACAAATCGGAGTGACTTACCAGATTTTTTTCTTAAGTTCTTCAAATCAAAAGTAGACAGGATCCGAGAGAAGTTTCTAGATGATATTGAAAACGCATTCGATTTTGACAATTCCGCAAATATATCAGATAAAGAACATTTTCTTTTGAATTTCGATGTAGTTAGTGAGGAAACTGTAGCTAAAATCATAGCAAATTCAAAATCAGCATCCTGTGAACTCGACCCTATCCCTACGTTTTTAGTGAAACAAGTGGAAGTTGTTCCTGTCATTACCAGAATTGTAAACCTTTCTCTCAGGAATCATACTATGCCTAAGACTAACAAAAAGGCTATAATACGTCCTCTGCTGAAAAGGCCCAATCTAGACAAGATTTTGAAAAACTATCGTCCAGTCTCAAATCTACCGTACATTTCTAAATTGATAGAACAGTCCGTCAACATGCAGCTTACAAAACACTTGGAGCAGAATGGAATACACGAAGTTCTTCAGTCGGCGTATCGTGCCTATCATAGTCCAGAAACGGCTTTGGTGAAAGTTTTTGATAATATCCTGGGACAATTAGACAATAGACAAGCCGTATTTCTCACTTTGCTGGATTTGTCGGCAGCCTACGATGCGGTGGCCCACAGCATTCTGCTGCGAAGGCTGAAGCAAACTCTATGCATAGATTATCACGCCCTTAAATGGTTTCGTTCCTATCTCTCCGGTCGTTCGGTCTGCGTGTGCGTTGATGGTCGTTATTCAAAGGAGTCTCCAGTTGATTGTGCTGTACCACAAAGATCTATTCGTGGCCCTCAAAAGTATCTTGGATACACAATTCCTCTTGGCACTCTCCTTCGGATTCTAGAACTGCATTTCCATTTCTTTGCCGATGATTCACAACTCTGGAAATCAGTAAACCCGAAATGTATCAACAACCAGTTATTCTGTGCCAGACACCTTCAACATTCCATCAACACTGTGGCGACACGGATGTTTAACAATAAGCTGCAGCTCAACAAAGAGAAAACCGAATTCATTGTCATCGCAAGCGCAAAAAATCAAGGCTTAATTGGTGTTGACCATCTTGACTTAGATGGTGACATTGTTAACGCAGTCTCAAGTGCTCGAAACCTGGGTGTTGTGATAGACAATTCCATGTCCGTGATAGACCATGTCAGTTACGTATGCGGGACTGGATTCTACTATCTGAACTGGATTTGTAAAGCTGTCTCACAACCGAGGCAGCGAAAGCTATCACCCATGCTCTGGTCATAAGCAAGATTGATTACTGCAATTCCCTTTTAGTTAATCTCCCTGAATACACTATCCAACGGCTCCAACGATTGATGAATGCAGCAGCTAGACTGGTCACACGTACCCCTCGTCAGCATCATATCACACCCGTACTGAAACAACTACATTGGCTCCCTGTGCGTCAACGGGTCGAGTTTAAAGTTATAACACTCACCCACAAAGCGCTCCATAATGCACTGCAATATCTACGTGAGCTGCTGGTTGAGAACAAGTCAGCACGTAGTCTGCGTTCAGCAGACTACCACACACTCAAAATACCTCGCACAAGACAGAGATATGGAGAACGATGTTTCAGTTATGCCGTTCCTACACTCTGGAATGCACTCCCCAATGAAATCAAAACCATACCAACAACTGTTGAATTCACGAAAAGATTAAAGACCTATATGTTAAAAAATTACTATGGATAAATCAAATTATTTAAATACGTGACTTTTTACAAGACAGTGACTGTTATACACACGATTCTTTATCTTAGAAAATAGCAGTATTAATTTTAAATCAGTGTTATAATCATGTGCGCTTAGTGGCTTCGCCTAAATGAAGCGCTATAGAAATGTTCATAGATCATAGAAAAATGACGCCGCCAGATTGATGGTCCCAAATTATCATGAATTAACCATCCCCTCCCCCCTCCCCAAGAATTTGCAAATCGGGTGGTTGTACGAGAGCAGAGGAGGGGGAAAGATAAAGGGGCGTCCTCTTCTTGTAAGAGAGACGGAAAATTTTTATAGGTTTACTGGATTGAACAAGAGTTAAAGGAGGAGGTAAAATACTTTTATTTCACTGAGGTTCGTTATATCTTTAAAAAAAGTTGTGAGCATTATCACCATACAGGATCGGATGGAGATTGTAGTACACTACATTTCCCACCATAACTGATATGAAGCATGAGCGAAAGTATACAATAGGAACTCGTTAATCAGAACACGGTTAAACCGAATTATTGGACCTCTCGATACCATCTATATTTAACTCATGGACTGAAGTGATAGTGGCGGGGGCATTAATTTTGGAAAATCACTCTCATTTGATGGGACTAGCTCCGAGATACCATTACAATATTAAAACTTGAAATTGCTCCAGTGATCGATAAAGATATCTGTTGCTTTCATTTGTCTTCGCATAACTGCAATAGAAATAATTCTATAAATATATTTAGTCAACAAACAAGGGCAGATGGGGACTATGGGTTTGGGTGTTTTCTTTCCTCCCATCACTGGCTGTTATTCCCATCCTAATAATCCGATTCCTACGACGTATGGTATATAGATGACTTATCATAGTGGGTAGGTGCGCATCATTTTTATTTTAACCTTAACCCAATTTAAAGGTAACACTGGCCTCTAATGTGTTGGGAACTGTGCCCGTTTTTACGATGGCTGGTTTCTCATGGCTATAGTTTATTACAGTTATACACATGACCAGGAATTCACAAAAAAGTTGGTCTGAATATTGCAGTTAACAAAATGGTCATGATGTGGTTGCTCGGAATACCCGTTTACATACTCGGTGTTGTTTCAAGACAGGTTGTCAAAAAAACTGACTGTCATTTGAATAAGATACGATTTTAGAGTCAAATAAGGCATCACACCACCAATTTTCCACCATTCGCCAATGAAACAGGTGAGCATGATGCTGGTGTAAAGCTAACCATGGCATTGACTTCAGTTGGCAGTATCAAATTTAACGGTCGCGAGCAGGATCATATAATATCAAAGTTTATCGTTTAAATGTTTCAGCAATAAAAATCATTTAAGGGACGTGAAAATATGTGAAAACTAAACAAGACTAAAAATGCTTATAATGAAACCGTCCTCAAGTATAAAATAGGAAAGGATATTTAACACAGCAGAATCTGCGGTCAAACTTTTAAGTAAATATTGTTCTAACCGAATCACGGTTAATCGGAACACATTGTGGTGGTCCCGACCTGTTATTTTAAAATAACTGACCTCTGGGGAGAGATATGCGTAAACACAGAGCGGATGGATATTTTAACAAGAAGTCCGTGGACATTATTGTGGCCAGCCGCAAACTCGAAGAAATTACAAAAGTGAAAGGAGAAACCTACCAACTTTTAGCAAAATTACATTTGGTCGAAGACCACATTTGCACCATTGCATTACATGGAATCGGACTAGATTTATGTGACGAACATCAATTTTTCTTGAATATGAAATGTTTTGGCCAATTTTGATGAAAAAAAATCTGTGTGGAGGATTACTCAGGGAACATTCCTGCCGAATTTTTAAAATCAATCGGGCCAGAAACCTATCCAGATTAGCAAAGTCGGCTGGGCTAAAAAGAAGTTCCTCTCTTTTAGGACTATTTTTGCGGAATCCTCAGTGGGTCTGTGGAGTAAAAGGGTGTTATACACGACAGACCGACCCCTACTGCCCTCCCTGCAGTCAACTACTCTCCCTATCCAGTCCACTACTCTCCCTATTCAGTCCACTACTCTCCCTATTGAGTCCACTACTCTCCGGAAGCCTTATTTACTTTCTCACGATAAGCCTTACCATACACCCAACAGTCAGCGATTTCATGTGCCACGAGAAATAAAAAAAAATCCAATGCCATTTGTTACTTTTTTATTGCATTGATGTTGTTTCGCTCTTTTCAACACACAAGATGAAACGTCATTCATTGAAACCCGCAAACACGTTCATTGTTTTACACTTATTAACATTTACGTGAAGTTTTTTTTTACAATCGGTAAACAACGACAGCTGACAAGAAATCTTTTTACAAACATTTGCCCATAAAAAAAAAAGATTTTTAATACTCTGAAAGCGAAACATCAAGAGGAAACCAAAAAATTTTAGTACAGTTTATATCGCTTTTTTCATTTTCTTAATTCAATAACATTCCGGATGGTTCCCAGTACTCTTCCACTATTTTTTTTTCATTTTTTTTCTTTAATACAGTTAAAGCACTATCACAGTTAAGAGTAAGTCAAAGTTAGATATACCAGTGTCCACTCTGGGCCGCGGTGAAAGAAATATTTTAATGGATAATAGCAAAGCCCGAACTCTACAGACTGGTTGTTGGCTGTTTTATATTTTCACACCAGTTTGTCTTTCAATTCACACGTCATTCTATGACCAAAAGGGGGGAAGGGGGGTGTTAAATTATTCGACGAAATCAATTTGGTTTGCAGTTACAAAAATTTACGTAGTTTCTACTCTTAAAACAGTTTCGTTTTCATTTACTTACTGCTCTTACAACAGTTCCGTTTGCAGTTACTTTTTAGTCTTACAGCCACCATTTATTAACTTCAATACAAGTGATTAAAGAAACTTAACTCAGTCTACTCAGTGCAGAAGAGGAAAAGGGGACAACCGCAGTGAATGCGGACACCAACAGCCCGTTAATGGCCACTGACAATGTTACCACAAGCGCTCAGTAAGATATGGGGTAATCATATAATGCTTTCAGGTCATACACAGAAGGCTTATTAAAAATATTTCCGCACCCGAAACCTGCTCAGGGCGTTATTAGTTATACATACATATTTTATTAGTTCAAAATTTTATTTTCTTTGGCAGTGAGAAAAACTTTACAATAGACCGGGACTTTTGTTCTCTGTTTCAATCTCTAAAACTTCCAGTACCCCACTCCCGCCCCACCAACGCCCCCAAAAGATACTGATTGGCACCCTCATAATTCATCGCTTTTTCCTGGTTATTGTTATTAATGACTATTATCCTAATTAAGTTCAGCATAAATAAAGTGAATTATAGCACAGGGCAAACGTAACTACATTGGTTTAATGGTTGAAAAGACGAAACGAATCGTATTTGCTGTGATGCACCTCACGAACCAGCAGTGCGCTTTACGACTACATGTTTATTTTCTTTTTTGCGAAAATCTTCCACAGTCACAAGCAATGCCATCGCTGAAATGAACACCAGTTTCAACAAGTATTTTGCGACAATTCAAGACTAATTAATTTCGCCAATGACTGAAAAAGATTACCGATTACCACGAAAATTGTTTCAGATAGGAAATTTATATCGCTCGGTATTACCTTAGAAACGATAGATTGAATGCGACCCGGTTAAAACGACTGCCACTGTACTATTGCCGCTCTATATGGATTTCCTGTCCGGTATAAAAACTTACTTGCGAACTAACAATAATGTTATGCGCAAATTTCTGCAAAGTACTTTTTTTTATCCATTGATACAATCAGACCCACACAGGCTAGCGCTGATTCGGATCATCTCACTTCACCATTTGGCGAAAATGTAGCAAGAATATACTCTACATAGTTCCTCGTTTTAAGTGCGAACAGCTTTCACCACAAAAATGCCAAATTAACAACAGCAATATTCTGCAACTGAAAAGAAAACGTTACAAATACAAACTGTTACTTCAATATCACAAGCACTTAAGTTAACTTATTAGACAAGCTTTCAAGTGCATCACTTTAAGACTGGTTATACAAGTTCCCATACCATGCATTTATGGTCAGACTACACATTGGCACAAAGCAACAGACCAGCTATCAACTTTGAGAACTGCCATCCCTTCTTGAAACTTCGCTCCCTACAAAAAGTGTGTTGTACAAGACCGCTGTCATGAAATGCCACTGTTTGACGAAGGTGGCATTTGTCCGCCCTGCAGGTAGGCACCAGTTCCTAGTGGCTGGCCCGTAGGCTGTACGTGGCCACTTGGCCCTACAACGGAAGGCAGCATGGGGCCAGACGCCCCGCTCAGTGCCTGGCCCACCCCCGGGACCACCTGTCCCCCAGTGGCCACATTCTGCTGCGCTAGCAAGGACTGTACGTCAGGTGGGAAGGTCGTGGGAGGAGCCAGGCCGCCATAGGCGTTCAAGTACTGCGGGTTACTCAGAGCGGCGTGGGCCGGAAGCGGGTGGTATACAGAGCTTTGTGCTGGTTGAGGCATATTGAGATTCTGGAATGCTGGCTGCAATCCTAACGACTGCCGGTATAGATCCTCCTGCACGACTGGGGCCAACCCTGGTTGAGGGCCAGACTGCAGCTGCTGCTGCAACAGCGCCTGGGTCAAGGCCGGCGGCAGCGGCAGCTGACCTCTCTGAGCGATTAGTTGTTGCAATGCAGATATTTGATTCTGTTGGTACAAATTCTGCTGCAGCTGTTGTAACAGCTGTTGTTGCTGCTGCTGTTCTATCTGTGAGTGAACAGCTGTCTGTAGCTGCGGCTGCTGTATATCAAGCTGTGGCTGTTGCCGAAACACTGTCGTGCTTTGGACATTGGGTAACTGGTGCATTACTTGGTGAAGCTGTGCTGACTGATTGGGCATATAGTGCTGCGCTGAGACAGGACGCTCCTGTGTTATGGCCTGGTACGCGCTTTGGCTAGTAGCCACCCCTGGGACAGGTGCACCCTGGGCAGCAACACCTTGGCCCGCTGGCGTTGAATGGCTCTGTTGCAGAGCCACGTTTTGTTCAGCGGCAGGTAACTCATTGATAACCACAGGAAAGCCATGCGCAGTAGCGTGCCTTCTCGACACCCTGGGGGAATCCGGCGTGGCAGTGCTCGCTCGACGTTGCTCCATCTCATGCAACAATGTTTTTGATGTGACTTTTAGACTCTGCGAGCGCTGTAAAGGAGCTGAACCATCTGCATTTCTTATCTGAACGTGCCGCTGCATCATCGCTGTTTTATTCAGCATTTCTAACTTGATCGCTGTATTTTGATCTGGGGCAACCGGTTCTGAATTGGCGCGTTTTGCCATGTCAGTGACTGGGACCGTCATGTAGGACACTGACGCGGCACTGGCTTGCGGCTTATCGGCCGGGACGAAACTGGCCTGCTCTAACGCCGGGGAAGGTGTTGTCAGCCTCGAACTCGGCGTGCTCTCGTAAACTCTCGTGATGGCTGGTAAAATGACGGACCCCGACCTCTTCGCTCTTGCCTCGTCCTGCTGCGACTTCAGCAACTGAGCGCTGGCCTGGCTGTGACCCCATGCCTCGGCGTCCTTGACTCCTTCCTCACAGTCAGTCTGTACTCGGGCCGTCGGCTGAGCAGCGCTCACCACGGCCGTCGGCAGGTAGCCGGCCATTAGCGCTGCTTGGAGTTCGCTGGGCGGCTGGTGAAGAAGTTGTTGCGCCACGGGCGTGTGTAAGGAGACAGGAGGCGCTTGGGTGCCGTCAGCGTGCCTGTGCAAGTCAAATGAACGACAACATTATTCCTGTTTTTGTTCATGCACTTAAGCGCCACATTTGAAAAAATAGGAGTCCAACTACAAGTAATCACTTTTCCAAAACCCATCGAAGTAACGTTTCTCCACAGCTTGAGGGCAACACAAAGCCATTAATAAGCATCGGTAAAGGAAACAAATGTCTTACTCCTACGTGATTTACAGCTTATTGCTCACGACGGTGCCGGATCGAAGATGCTCAGTTCTACATTCTGGTCATGAATGTATATTTTGAAAGAACACACACACAAAAAAAAAGACATAAAAAAACTTCGAGAACAAATGAAAAGTTGAAATCTTACTGTAAATGGGCCAGTTGCGCCTTCGTTTCTGCAAAATTAAGGCCAGCTACGTCTTGGGCTTGAAGATTACTTTCCGGCTGCAATACAAAATTTTCTCAACGGTGAATACACACTTTTCATACGGGATGTGTATACGAACCATCGTAAAAAACAAACTCAACACAAAACACATAACTCCAAAAAACTACGCTTTCTAAATGCGCGACTTCATTATCCAAGACGAGTTTTCAATTATTTAAGTCTTATTTACAGCTTCAATAAGTTTAAGGGGTCATCTATAACGTGTTTACTTAAAGATGATTTTGCACGCTTGGGAGAACATCAAGGTCGTTTTAGAAATAAAACTACAATATTTTAATGTACAAACCCAATAAATGATCAAAGTACAAAAACCGAATGCCAGGCTTTTTACTAATTTTAAACTTTGAATTTCAGCTCCACTAATACGGAAGCGTTGGATGTACACTTCAGTTTTATACTTAAATGCTAGATATGTATACAAAAGAAGTATATATGCAGTACTTAAGATGCACATATGAAGTGCGTGAGAAGCACATATGAAGTAAGTTTGAAGTACACATATGAAGGACGTAAGAAGTACCTTGGCACTGCTTATGAAGTACATGGGAAATAAATATTTTTACTTTTGGCTTTAAATTTCATAGGTAGTTCATGTGCTGTTCATGTGTAATTCATATGAAACCAAACTGCATATGAAACCAAACTGTATACCTGTAAACTGCCTTGAGACTCATAAACAGAACCTAAAGTGCCGGTGTAATTGCAATAAAAATATTTTTTTAATTTTTGTAGGTAAGTAGGGAGGAACAACAAAAATATAGTTTGGTTTCATGTGAATGACATATCGACAAAACATGAACTACTAATAAAAATAAAAGTTAAAAGTAATATAAATTTCCTATGTAGTTCATCCACAGTATCCACATACTCCTTACGTGCTTCATACGTAGACTTAAATATGAAGTATGAAAATGAAGTGTACCTCCTACTCGCCCGTACGTTAGTGAACACACACGTTCAACGAACTTTTCTCCGGTCCAAAATCCTGTTAACCTTACAGGTTTTATATGTAATGCAAGAGAAGTAACTGATAAACTAAATGATAACATGGAATGGTCAGTGCACATTAACATTTGACCTTACTGGAAATGTTCCAATGTCAACTCTTACAGACTAAAATGAATCCACGATACTTCAGTCGACCACATTTCATCCGACGACATTTCATCCGCAGACATTTCATCCGAAAATAAGTGACAAAGTACGACATTTCATCCGAATTTTTCACAGATAAAAGCACGGTACTCCGAAGTAAAAGCACATCTAATTACTATAAGTAGCATCAAAGACGTATTCGTTTAATGCCAATCACTGTCTAATCTGTCACTCTGACTTCTTAATCTTGGTGAAGTCGTGTGCACTAACTTAAACCTCTGAGATGGAAGTTGCATCGACACAAAACAAAGAGTCTGGAAAGCGACCCTCTCTGCAAAGAGATAAATTTCAGCGTAATCTCTTGATGCTCCGATGTCACAGAATTTGTATGACAGGCATCAGAGATGCAAAGCCCTCAGTCAGCGCCGTTTTTGGTCGATCACACTCAAACCTTGACGTCGCACATTTTCAATGTATATTCTTTCACTGTGTAAGGTTTCAATGCCTTATATCAAACCGTTCATGTCGACGTGATGCGTACGAAGTCGCCTGTATGACAGTGCAATACACGAAAAATTGTTCAGAGGGCCATAATTTCGACAATTTTTTGTCGATCAAACTGAAATTTTGAAGTTGCATATTGCATACCTTTAATATATATTCTTTCATTGTGTTAAATTTGAAAACGATCCGACCACGGAAACTTAAAGTTTTGGTGGAGGGGGGTAATAAGGTAAGTCCGGTTTAGGGTGAATTATGGTAAGCTCAAAGATGGGAGTTACACAAAGTAATACAGGGAAACCGAAAATAATTCTGGATAATTTCTTGTTTGTAACGAAACTTGAAAACAAAGATTACATAAAGTGGTGGTGCACTAGTCGTGACACAGGCTGTAAGGGGACGCTGAAAACACCTCTTACTATGACCGATCCTGAGCTTTGTGATCCACACAACCATGATCCTAACCCTAATAAGATCAGTTTTATGCATTCGTTTTATGCATTCATGTGCTTTTTTGCAGCTCTGTGTTATTCGCGCACCGCTGGGAAATACCGCCATTTCAACAGTGTATGCGCTGATGCAAAGCAAATCACATGCTGCTTACGAGGAACTATTTCGTGCAATACTTGCAAACTGCCAGTCGGTGAATCTTTTTCAAGACCCGTAATTTCGAGCTTATGGGTTCTGGGCCCTGATGTACAGATTCGACTGTTTTTATCTCCTCACACAGGCGACATGGCTTAAAGTGCAAGAATTACGCCTGTTAGATCAGCATCGCAACGATGAGAATATCAAGTTTTTCTACGTCCAGTTTGATGGTTAAGACTTCCTACCGCCAGATGATGTACAAGCAGGGTTCGATTATTTGTGTGAAAACGCTCCGACTGGCACAGAAGGTCTGGTAGATTACTTTTCGAACACTTACGTGAATGGCACTTTTCATCGCGTCAACGCCAATGCCACAGACAACAATGATGCAAGAATTCGCGTTCGACGAATACCTCCGCGTTTTCCAACGCGTTAGTTGAAAGTGCACGACGCCACAGTCTATTGCGAGGCCCGCACAAACAACCAGTGCGAGGCGTGGAACAACAGGTTTTCGTATCTAGTTGGATATTCGCATCCCAGCATTTGGGTTCTGATCGACGTTCTGAAGGAAGACTCTTCTGCCCGTACCTTGATCGCGCAGGATATGATTAGTCAACCCCCCCCCCCCCACCCGTAAGCGAGTTCGTCGCGAGTCACGTGTTCCTTAAAATCGCCTGGGCACTCTCTGCATAGGTCGCGCCTCTGGTCGTAAAACGGTACCTGAGTTCCTGCCAGGTGTCGGTTTCAACATTACGTGGAAGCCATTGAATCGAGAGAGCAACGACGACGGAGTCCTGTGTTAGAAACTGGTCTAATGTACTCTTGAGATTAGCTACAGAACGTTTAAACTTTTTGGTCTGGGCCCAAATACATAGCGTCCATGTGTGTACTTTGGTTGCTTGTAGAACGTATAAAGAGTTTTGAACTGGACGCAAGTAATTAGCCTCCATTTGTGTACTTTGATTGCTTGATCTGGACACAAGTTATACCATATAATTTGTACCTATATTTGTTATGAGATGTGAAATAAATGACCAGTTTAATACGTTAAATTGATCAACTAAGAAGTGGTGATTATTTTCAAAATATTACTAAAACGTCGGTAAAATCACAAACAACAAATAAAAGAATCAGTCTCGCACTCAGTTTCAAGTCTAGCCTGAAAAAATTTCGGATGAAATGACATACTTTGTCATTCATTTTCGAATGAAATCTTGCCGGATGAAATGTCGCCGGATGAAATGTCGGCATCTCGAATCTGACGACATTTCATCCACACACTTTGTCATTCATTTTCGGATGAAATGTCGTCGGATGAACTGTCGGGATTCCGACTAAAATAAGCTCTTCTAAACCCTCCCATTCGCCACCGGGCTGCCTTTCTTATCCCGTCAGTCATTCCGCTCTTGTTTTACCAAATGTTTTACCAACACCGGATACAACATTTTCCCTACGGGATCTGCCTATGGTTACTAAATACAGCCTTATTCCAGTCCAAGTTTCTGCTCACAATCTCTATTGGCCATCCCCTCCCCACTATATCAACCAAACGATAATTAGAATCCGACCTGTTTATAAAATCTGATACAGGGGCCCCTCGTTAATTCGTACTCCTCGGGACCAAGTAAAAAGGTACGAATTAATCGAGGGTACCAATTAACCGGGGGTCAAATTTTCGAATGGACAAAAACAACAATGAACAGTGTGCCCTAGCATTGATGACCCACTTGTTCAGGGCGACTTCCAAATCCTCATGCTTCGCAAGCCTTGCGCGCTTTCGAGCAGGCTCAAATTGGCTGGTTTCAACACCATTGATTACTTTATCCTTATTCTTTATCCATGAAGCAAGTGTATTTTTAGGTACCCCGTACTCCGTCATTCTGGTTTTTGAGCCACTCGTTATTTACTTTAACTCCATTTGTATATCATTGTGTTTTCGTTTTAATGCCATTTTGCAAGTTGAAATGCTTGACCACTGTTCACAATGAATTTTTATATACGCGCTTCGGAGCGCGAAGTGTCTACAGAAAACAAACGGCATCTTAAGCTGATGCACAGTACGTGACAGACGATGCTCCTGATTAGTGGCCAGTGAAAACGCTGTGCACACTAAGACACTCGGTGTATTGAGTAGACCACGTCAGTCATAATCCCTAAACCCCCATCTTTACTGCCCCACAATGCGCAGCGGGCAACCCCCTTCATCTCGCTACACATGATGCCTGAGTAACGTGTTGTTTTAACTGTGTGGCATGCCTAATCTGTATGGCTCTGCATTGATAAAAGACCGGAATAGAGAAAAAATTGAAGGTAAATTTTGGGACGAATTATCCAAGTCCTCGTTAATTCGTACTTTTACAAAGAAGTGAATGGGTCCCAAAATCGGGACCGACGGAATTGGTACGAATTAGCCGAGGGACCGAATTAACCGAGGACGAATTAACGAGGGGCCCCTGTAGTAGGCTAAACGTTAGCCCCTGCTTTCGTTGAGCCTTTACCGTTCTTTAACTTTTTTATTGCCTTGTATTTTAAACATTGCTTTTTTATATATTAAGTGTGAGAGAGGAAAGTGGTTTGCTTTGCAATTCTGAGAGCAGAACACGCATAAAGCCGTCAACTGGTATATATTGATATTATTCCTCGCAAAAATCAGTTCCCATGAGCCGACGCAGGCAAGTGCACATAGGAAAGCTCGGAAATGAGTGGCCTTTACCGTATACACACAGCGATGGTATGTACGGAAGAGTAGGAGGGACACTTTCACTGTCATACGTCATACTTCAATGCTACATATTTAGTAGATAAGAACTACATCAGAGGTAAGTAAGAAGTACATATGAAATACGTAAGAAGTACACAGGTTTTATGTGAATTACATATGAACTACCTAAAAAATATAAAGCCAAAAGTAATATGAATTTCCTAGGTACTTCATATGGAATGCTCAAATACTTCTTACCTACTTCATACGTAGCACTGAAGTATGAAGTATGAAACTCAAGTGACCCTCCTACTTTTCAGTAGGCATGCGATGCCTCGCTTCGGTGCATGGGTGCGATAAAGGACATTTAAGCAGCAGCGTATTAGGCCTTCAAACGGCGAGCAGCTATCCATGTCTACATGTTACAGTTTTTGTCCATAAAATCAGTTATATAATAATGTAGCCAACTACACATTATTGCACAAAAAAATTAATTTTGGACAAATGATTAAGCCATGTCATGCAGGCGCTTTTTTGTACAAGATTGGGCTCCAAGCTAATCTATAAGGTTTCAATATGATCCCATCAAGATGAGGATGCTTTTATGTAGCGCCTGATAATCCTAAAAATTCAGGTCAGTCAGGTCGAAGTTCTGTTTCCTAAATTTTATATATATCTCAGATCCCTCCGAAACTAAATTTCAAATTCAAGCGATCTTTAGCTGCCGAGATATGCGGCTACCACAGAATTAAGGTGGCCTGAGGAGTAACCAATAACGCGAGATGGCATGAAGGAATCATCGGTCCTCTAAGATGTGATTCAACGAAGTTTCAAGCAGGTTCGTCTTGGCGAAACTGACGTTTCAGGCTGACAAATTAGTCATGTCTGAATGGCCTGGGACAGCGTCAATTAGTGTCGCGTGTGAAGATATTCAGCCAACATTCAATTCCATTCAACCTTTTGATATTGACATTTCTGGTCAGAAGTGTGCGGCCGCAAAATACACAGAAAGGGCATAATCTACCCGACTTCACTCTACAAAAGAACTAGAGCCTCAGAGAGACACCGTACTTGTTGCACACCTTTAGTAAGGTCTCTATCCGTATGTGAAATTTCAAAACAATCAAGGGTTTTGGAGATCTAACCTGAACACAACGTCGAAAATACGCGGAGGTCCGAGAATAGGAAACATACTTTCGTTTTGACAATTTTTCATGATCCCGAACAAAAATACGACATGGTATACCTTCACGACGTGCTCTATACGCGCGTGAAATTTCAAAACAATGTATCAACCTATAGCTGCGGACAGACGGAAAAGTTCACAACTACATCCCTCCGTTACACAGGGATAACAAAACTACATAAAGATTTCTGTAAAATGTGAGATGTCACGCTGCTTTCGTGTTCAAATTTTGAAGACCTCCCTCACCTTAAATATATATATAAAAGCATGTAAACAAAGCATTATTAGCACTCAAAACTCGAGAACTTAACCACATGCCATGCTGAACGACATGGCCGAGGGAAGCAATGCTACTCAATTGTACTTTAGAAATAAACTTTGAAGATTTTCAGCAGAGCTTCAGGCTCTCGCTCCCGCGCCCGAGGTCCTTCATCGTGGCACTTTTAAGTCTACAAACTAAGCTTTTGATTCTGGCCAATGTGACATCTCTGAACACAGAGAAATAATTGCTGACTGAAGAAGGGTTTTTAATTTAAAAAAAAATGCACAGCCAACGCCCCCCCCCCTCCCGCTCCCCCCACCCTCCCCCGAAAAAAGTAACGCAACAAGTTTCACTAAAAAATGAAGTTACCTCAAACTACCAAATGTTTGCTTTGCATCTTTACAAACTACCCAAATTACGATCACAAAAAAATTAACAAAATAAAATATAATCAATTCAAATTTATTCATCTACCAGTGGCGGAACCCTACGCGTACCTAACATTTTATGATTACCGCCATTTTAGTGGCTGAGATGCTTCCAGACTCGCCGCACACAATATGCACCTCCTAATCAATATCATTCTTTCCATTTCGATGTTCATTAAAACTCTTTTTGGGATATAAAATTTCAAAATGAATTTGATTTAAATCATGCAAATTTACAAAAAAATCTCGAACATCATGCTAAAATTGGAAATTATATAAAAAAGTAAATAAATAAAAAAATAACATTACCTTTTGATCACTTGTTACCCGTGGATCAGCACTTCATTCTTCAGGTGTCATTTTTTTTATTTTGATCAATTATTTTTTTTTTTGCAATTTAGGACTGAAAAGGCCTTGTTATGACAATCTAAAATAAATAAATGGGTAGTAAAAGAGGTGACATTTTTTTTACATGTAAAACACAACACTCCTTCACTCTTGTGTCACTGCACTTTAACTTCAAACGACCCCCTCTCACCCAGTTACGTATGAGCAAACCTAATATCCAATTGAATATATGTGGGGTATGACAGAGTCGACAAGTCGATAACATACGTTCATCATCTAAAAGGGGAAGGCAGATTGGGAGGTGAAACAGTGAAAGACCAAGCAACAGCAAGCTACAAGAAGTGAGAATAGAATCGACTGAATTGAGGACAGAAATTTGTATAGAATTAGAGCACACTTCCCAAATGAACAGCAAACTCATGAAATCAAAAAAACAAGAATCCACAGAATCTCTCGCAGAAACTTGCAGAATCTAAGACAGTGAACTACACCACAGAGGCTACATTTCGACGTTTTATTAACTTCGGGTTTTCGTTGAATGTGGAAGTCTAATGTGCAAAAATACCGGTATGGCAAAAATTGGCGGGGGGGGGGGGGGGAAGGTTTCTGCAGTTGCAAAAATTTCTTTGCCCCGTCGATTTTTCGGCGTCTGCACAAATCGTCGATTTTCCGATATTTATTCACCGTTGGAAAAGATTTGGGAAAAAAAAAAAACAACGTCACACCTAAACAGCGTTTTTATTCAACGGATGTTAAAGACGTCAATCAATGGTCGCGATAAATCACAACCAAATTAGAACCAGATTTAATGTTGCGAAAGCGTTTTTTTTTTGTTTGCGAGCAAAATCAGCGTCTACACAGTAATGCTTATCCAACATGTGTTCGACATCATGTCAAAGACGTGGAGCTGTGGTTGATGCCAATCAGAACCAACTTTAGTGCTGCGATTTGGTTGTGGTCACTGAGGCAATCTCAAATCGACGTTTTATTCACGCCAGAATGTTTACTGGGATACAGCATGTTAAAAGCTGTGCTGCGTAGGAATTTGATACAACTGGCAATGTGACACGACGAGATTGTTACGGATATAGTTCTGAAATTTTAAATATTCAGAATCCTACTTGTTTTGGCGCCAAGTGTAATCTTCGCTGGTTACTAGAGTAAACGGTCTAGTTTCAAATTAATTTTGTAAGTGAAAGAGGAGAATCGCACAGTGAAGCTGATCCACAAATCATTTATGCACAACCCATCCAAGTGTTTAACATGAAACCAGTGCGAAAACCACCGCTCCTTTCGTGTGAAACCGCCGCTTATCACATCACCTCGTGTAACCAAATCTGTGGAGCAGGAGTATAATATACGAACATTTTTTTTAACCTTAAGCACACCAAAGTGCTCCCAAATTGCCTGCGTTGTACCAAGTTTGGTCCAAAATCCAACAAGTTGTGACTTGAGCTCAGCTTCAAAATTTTGGCCAATTCATCATGTCGGAACAAACCACAGACAAAACCTCTTTGTACACAAAACACGACACCTCGGAAACAGAAGCTCATGTGTTGCCTCTACGGTAGCTCTACTTTCAATTACAAATTCAAGCCAATGTGTCACCCTCATGGTTACCGCGTGATTGCCAATAAACGGATTCGCGAACTTGTAATGTACCACACCGACAAGGACTCGGCCGAGACAAATTACCCACACAACAAAGGTGACTTTCTCCAAGGCGCTGAATCCAGGACTGGGTCTGGAATCCGGGTTCTGGGTGAGCAAAAAAAAACAAAAAAAACGACCAAATACAAATTAAAATCAAATCACTTATGTACAATTTAAAGGGTTAAAGGCAGTTTTTTTCTCACATGGCGAAAATGATTCGAGAATGCAGGGTCACGTGCACAAGGTCACGTGCACAAGGTTACATTCTAGTAAAATGACAACGGTTTAATGACTGAAAAAAGAAGATAAGGTGCTTCTGTACACATCAACACTCCCAAATAAAAATTGCTAGCAAATACACCACACTTCATGATTAAACAACATTTCTGTGGTTAAATATGGCTTCCTAATCAGAGCTTCTTTATACACAGAATTAGTAAATCATCCACGGCCTTGAAAAGCAAAGGTAAGCAACAGGGTAGAGGTTAAGAGGCAAGTCACTACAAAGTGATAAATGAAAGGACATGTACACACAATGCGGAAAGCCACAGGCCAGACAAGTACACACCTGAAAGTTGTGCTGAAGCATAAACCCCTCATGCACAGGTCTACTGGCTGAAGCAAGTGACCAAGGTACGCCCGTGGGAGCGAGGGCTGGGCCTGCACTGACACCGTAAGCGCGCATCCAGGCCAGCGTTAACGCGGCGTTATAGGCAGATTGACGATGTGCTCGTTCCTCTATCGTCTCGCTGCTTGTCTTCAGGTCGTGAGAGCTAGTGCGACGCTGCCGGTATGTCTGGTGGTTGAGTGAGTGCTCTGCGACACGAGGCCGCTGCTTGGTTTCGGAAGGTGGGTTGGTGTTGTTAGCTGCGTGCAGTCTGTTAGTAGTGTAAGCGTGGGGGTGCGGGTCTGAGTATAAGGGATCGTGCAGAGCGGGGTGGTGGTGGTGGTGGTGATGAGGGCCAGGGCTGTTAGGGTGGCAGGGGCAATGGTCTAAGTGTAGGATACCGTGCAAGGCGTTGTCAAGTTGTTTTGTATAGGTTTCAATATCGGTCGAGTGAGGCACGTAGGATAACCGCGCACCACGCTGAAAGTCAGGGTTACTCACAGATTTGCCATGTGGAGCTCTTCCCAGGTGATCATGGTTACCCTTGGCAGATTTGAGGGCCTCGGGTTTAATGGGGAAAGACTGATGTGAGTCGAAAGACGGGGTGATATTCTGTTTGGCTATTGGTTGGAAATGTACAGGGGAAGTGTGCAAGGGAGACTTGGAAGCCGACCTATCGTGGTGGTCAGGAGAGATGCTAGTCGTGGAGTACTCAGAAAGCACGCTAGACGGCGTGTGAGAGGAACGGTGGTGAGAAAGAGGTGATTGCAAAGAATGGTTAGATTGGTGGTGAGAAACTGCGGGCATTCGAGCCTGAGAGATGGCGCCAATAGGTGGCGCAGAGGAGGATTTGTTTTCTCTCAAAACCGGAAGTGAGTGACAGTGACACAATGCATGGGAGCTAGTGACAGAACTGGTGACGGAGTGCTGACTCACCGGTGGACCAAACTCGTGCTGTGTCGAGCTGGTCGAAGCTAAAATGTTACTTACGGGGTTATTTACACTCGCAGAGAAGGCATCGGTGTGATGATTAGAAGTGGCGTGTTTGGGTTGCGTGCTATGTGGGACGCTGTTGGCGAGGGCGGCGTTTGCCAAGTCCGTACGCGCAACGACACTGGCGGCGTCGCGGGCATCCTTGCTGGCGTCGCTGTGCGCATGCGTGTGGCTGTCTGGCAGGGAACTGCTCTCGCTGGCAGCGACGTGCGTGTTTATGACGTCATCTTTAGCCTGCGTGTCTGTACTAGCTAACTCGTCCTTGCTCTTGGCCCCGGCTGCTCTTTTCTCCTTCACTGTAGTCACTTTGAATCTCCCCTTCTTAGAAACTTTCTGCTTGCTTGTCTTAGACGTTTCGGGTGGATCTGCCGGTGAAAGGACATCAGACTGCGACTCTTCTGACCCCACTCTTGTTTCAAGTTTGGCGTCGTCAAACCTCACTTCTTTTGTCCCTTTCTTAGAACTCACACTCTCCTCCTTTTCTGTTTTCTCATTGTTGGGAACCTTTTCTGGCCCTTCGTCAACGACGGTCACTAAAAACCGGGATTTCTTTTTCAAGGCTTTTTGTGCCGAAGGCTTGTTTTCCGTCTTCTCCTCGGCTACTTCAGTAGCAGGCCTTTTTGCACTCTCACTGGCCTTACTGGTACTATCATCCGAGCAGTCTCCACTTCCCGGAATTGTGAATGTTACCTTTTCTTCCGCAGGTACATCCTGACTGATCTGGGCAACCAGATGGTCTTGTTCTGGTTTCGGTATACCCTCGGACGGCACCAGATCTTCAGAATCATGCACAACAGTCTCACATCGTACAGGTTCCGGTATGGGTACAAACTGTGTAACAGGCACATGCTCAGCTGCAGCTGTGGCATTCAGCAGCTGTTCTGGTGACTGCTGGGGAGCTACCGACAGCTTGGAGGATGAAACAGAGGCAGACGGAGCAGTAATCGGTGTCACTGCGCTGCTTACTGGAAACTTCTTCGTGCCGTGTAATTTTGCAATGAGTGCTTGTTCCAGAAAGGCTAGGTTAGGTCTGTCCGCTTTCCTCGACGCCTTCGGTGTTCCCGGTAGAACCGACGTGTCGGGTATGGGCGTGGCGAGTAGCGGCTGCACCGTGGCCTGGGGCTTCTGGCCCTGAAGCATGGCTGACTGCGCTGCGATGCTGCCGGAGATGGACTGCTGGGGCGAATGGGTGGTGGACGAAGTGGCCGAGTCGGTGAGTGAGCCTGTGGCCGACGCGCTCGGCTGCGCTTCCGTGTCTGAGCTCCCTGCCTGCGAGCTGACAAAGCTCTGGTTGGCAGCCAAGCTGTTTGTTTGATTCATTAAATGCGCTGTGTTGTCAGGAGCAGCGGGGAGGTCCCCTTGCGCCACCGGATACATCTGGGCTTGCTGGCTCATGTAGTGTGGATCCGAATGCATCGGCGGCAGTGTCTGTGGATGTTGAACGTTGAACAGCTGCTGCTGCAGTTGCTGATTGGCCTCAGACGCACTTTGTTTATGCAGCATCGATAATAATGATTGAATCAACAGCTGCTGTTGCTGCTGCTGTTGTTGTAACGCCCGCTGATCCTGAAGCAGCTGAAGAATAAGATTTTGCTGCAAATCCGGATGCATCATTGGAACCTGTGGGACTAAGCCAAGTGCTTGTTGTAGTTGCAGGTTCTGCAGTTGGTTTTGATATGGTGTCTGGTGATACAGACCGCCGTAGCCCAGGGGTAGCTGAGCGGGATTCAAGGCTTGCTGCAAGGCCAGAAGGTGCGGTGATGTGGCCAATCCGCCGTAGAGAGAAGGCGGCAAGGGAGACGCTAAGGGATGCGCACCTAACAGCAGTCTCTGCTGAAGAAGGGCCTGGTTCTGTGCTCGCAACGCAAGCTGTTCTTGTATACTCTGGTGTATATTCGGGTCTGAATCGCTTCTGTGACGGTTCATACGGCTGGCTTCCTGCATGGCATGCATTTCGTCGGCCATCATAGTGGGCACTGCTTGAAGACTGAAGTAATTCAGCTCAGGATTGAAGTGGTGGCCTGCCGATGTGGTGATGATCCCCTGTGGCAGTTTAGCTTCATCAAGCAGCCTTGCATCCACTCTACCAGGCAACTTTGGAGCTGTTCTCAGTTGGTCTAATTTCTGCTTCAGATTTTCAAAGTTCATAGCTTCCTTCGGTTTGGGCCTGTTCAATGTGCTGTCCGTAGATGTCATGCCGCTTAGAGATTCAGAAAACACTGAGTCCGATTTCTGCATGGGAGCCCTGACATCTTGCATACTGGCGCTCACGGTGGCGCCCACATCACCTGGTTCAAGGCTCGTTTGTCTGGATGCCGTGCGAGGGTCCCTGGACACTGAATGAGTTTCCGCAAACTGTACGCTAGTTTTGCGAGTTTTCGTTGGGCTATTAACGAGAACATTTGAGGCAAGGACAGTGTTCACACCGGGTACATGCGCCTCGTTTGGACAGTTCATTTGACCATGCTGCGGGGCGTGGACTAGGGCTGCATCCTCTGGAATGGGTTGTGGCAACTGGGTACCGGCTGTTGCCATGGCGGTCGGCTGTGGCAATTGGCTGACGGCTGTTCCCATGGCCGTCGGTTGTGGCTGAGCTGGAATGGGAGCTGCAGGCTTTGGTTGGGGGATGTGACCAGCAAGTGCTTCCACACTGGTTGGCAACTGGACTGGATGACTTGAAACCGGATGCGTTATTGGCGCGGCTGGGGCGGGAAGTTCAGCAGGACCCAGGGGCTGAGTAATGTGAGTGGCTACTTGTTCTGGCGACTGAGCTTGTATCGCCTGAGCAGGCGGCAGCTGGGACTGGGCATTTTCGCCGGGAACTGGCGCTTGGCTGGCAAGGGGTTGCTGGGATATATGCACCTGTCCAGCAGTAGCCATTGGCTGAGTAATAGCCTCACTCGTGGAGATTCGCTGAGGGGTATCGTCTGCAGGTAGAGCAACAGCACTCGGTGCATTCACAAACCGGCCGTTCCCCTGGTGACCGGGCGGTGGCTCCCCGGGGAGACTTCCCACTTGCTGCATAGTACTTCTGCCGGTCTCTTTAAGCCCCTGCGCCATGGATTCGTCGGATTCGGACTTCTCCGTTGATAGTTTTGTCTCAGTTGAGACACCACCAGGCTGGCTCCCTTGCAGCGATACCTCAGAATGAGGGGCATGGATAGATGGCGCCTCTGCACTGGCAATACTTGTTATTTGTGGCTGCGACTGTGTGACTTGAGGACCAATGGGCGTCTCAGCTTTCTCGTTATGTGAGATATCGCTCATGGTTGTTGACACAGCGTTACTTGGCATATCGGTGTCTGTGCTTGGAGGTGCGTCACCAGTCACTACCACCTCTTGTGTTGCCACTTCTAAGTTTTCCCGCTTCTCCGCCGCATTGGCCACTCTTGGCTCTTGATTTCCTTGTATGTGCTCCTTACTCTCGGATTCTGTGACGGACGTCCTTGCGCCCACCTGGCCACCCTGTAATAAGCGAAAAAAAAAAACACGCTTTCTTAAAAATGTTCTACAATCTAAGCACATAAGGAAGGTGGAGACAAGCGGTTTCAATGACCAATGACATAATAATATCAGATCCCTTACCATAAAAAAAAACTGGTACTCCAGATCAACTAATTCACTTTTACTAGATACAACACGAGAATGTTTTTGATTGTATATGTGCACATATTACAGCATATATGTGCACAGAGCAGAACATTACCCGAGTCTGAACCTCACTGGACGCGTCGGTTTTGGCGCTGTCATCGGCTGATTTCATTTCCCGTATTGTACCGGTGACCCCTATCACAATATCTTGCAACGTTTCACTTGATTTGCCTGACGACGATAAAAAAAATTCCCAGATCTAATGTATTGGGTTTTTATGCAACATTTTTTAAACTTTCAGCGTCTTGGGCTGTTTTCACAAGTGTTTGGTTAATATCACCAGTGACAGTCAGAACCATTACGTAATGAGGGGGAAAATTGCCAGCATTCCAAAAAGAACATGACATAAAAGGCACCGTCAAAGCGTCACGTGCTCACCTTGATTGAGATTTTCTTTGATCATTTCCAGGGCACCGCCGGGATTAGCCTTCACCAGTTCAATGAGCTCTGCTACTTGCACTTTGAAAATCTCCGCATGTTCTCTGGGTAATAAATTCTCCTCAATCTGCAGGAGGAAAACATTACTAGCATTGTTTAATGAAATACTTTGCTTTGAAACGCTTTCCAGAATAACTCTTTTCATGGATAATGAAAAATCAGCGCACAAGGCGTGCTTCAAAAAACACGCTTACACAAAATTCCAGGTTTTTTTTAAGCACCACTGTCCCTCCTTGTGCGCAAAGTGTAAACTGAAGCATATTGATAGAAACCCCCCCCCCCCCTTACTCCTCTGACCGTGCTGTATTCATGGCCATTTACCAGATTATCAGCAATCTCCTCAGGTTTGTCCTCATCGCAATTGAACTTGAAGTTGACGGTGTGATTCTTGGCGGTCTCCAGCTGGCATTCAACCACCTCGTTCTCCTGGGTCAGGTCAATGATGTATAGCTTCGGCTTCTCGTTCTTCTTCTTCTTCATCTTACTCTTGTCTTTCTTCTTGCTTTTGTCCCCATGCCCTGTTACGCCTTCCATGTCACTGCAGACAGACGTGTGAAACTTAAGGTGTTAACGATGCAAAACACTTTGGAATCCCATACCCTATATTCAATTATTGCGAAGGCCCTTAAAATCTTCTTTATTATTTACTTACTTATAAACTTTTAACATTAAAGAGATCGTGCCGACAGGTAAGGATGCAGAGCATTTTACTTTTTATATCTCTTTAACACCACGCTTGTATTTACGTTTCAGTAGTCAACGAGCCTTCTTTCGCAAACCGATTCTTGTAAATGCGGAAACCTTGCCTCTGTCCCTCAGTAAATAACCACGTGTCCAGGACACCATCAACATATCGCCTAACCTGTCAGTCGTCCTGGCACCGAGGAATGCCTCGTCGACAGCTGGCGGCGTGGCCTCGTTCCCCTGCACCGGCGCCGTTTGGCCCCCGTGGCCCGGCCCTTGCAGCTGCTGCTGCTGTGTGCCGGTTTGCTGCAGCTGCTGCGCGGACATCACATCCAGCTGCAGGCCCTGTGTATTCTGGAAAAGTAAAAAGCAACGCCAAATCAACCTCATGCACAAGGTTTGGCCGAGTTTTTGTGATTTTCAAAAGAAAATTTCAGAAGGTCAAGGTGAAGCAGGCATGTCTTTTTTAGTCTGAGGTACGCGACATCCACTTCTTTAAGCTATTTTATTTCTTTGAGCTTTTTTATATTTTCATAATTTTACATCAAAGCTATATACAATCCAATGCAGTGAGGAAGAGAACTTTAAGGTTATTTTAAATCAACGATTTAAATTACTCATGAACAGCGACTGCAGCACATGAAGATCTGAGAATTTATGTGAGAAAGATGGAAACAAAAGAACACAACGGTCGTTCGAACATGCCGTTGCAGTTGCTCCCCCCTCCCCCTTCCCAACAAAAAGCTAATTGTAAACGCATTTTGTGAGCGGGCCTTTTGGAAAGGGGCTGCTGAATAGTGGACATTTTCAATGGCTAAACCTGACTGTAAAATTTTTCCCTGTGAATCTGTGCGCTTTAAGTTGTACTAAGCATTCGCTAATCTAGAGTGTCGAAGGGACCATCCTTTTTCTCGTAACCAGTTTTTCAAGTCGTTCAAAAAACCACCAAAACATTTAAACCTATTTACAGATTTTGAGAATGGGACCCCCCCCCCCCTCTCCGTATATTAACAGCAAGGAGTTAACCCGAAAATACGTCAATTTGCATAAATTTTGGCGCATTGTATGCCCCAAATCAAAACACCCGAGAGAAGAAATAGACAATACAAATTGAATACAAATGAAGGAAGACGCAGTTTCTAGAGGGCATAGAAATACAGATTACGAATCTAAAGCTGAGACTTCTTTGAAATTCATTAAACGCCAGTCTACAAGCAATTAACAAAACAAGAACAATATTTATTGTTAACAGAAATTTTGCAACGAAGTAACTATTTACAACGTACTGTGAAAACGTACCCGGTAAGCCGATCTATGCATAGAAGGCGTGTAGGTGTGGTAATGTTGATAAAGTGAAGGTGGCGATAGCGCTAAATACGAAGACATGTTGTACGGTGGGGAGAACAAAGCAGTGTCGTGATTGGTCGCTTCCGTGGCAGCGTGATTAAAGAACGTGCTTGGCGGAGATCCAACCATAGAAAACAACTGCAGGGCAGCAGGGTTAATGAAAACAAAAGACAACACAGAAACACAAACTCAGTCAAGGTTAAACGGAAAAAGAAACAGCACTTCAAAACATACACACACAAAAAGCCAAACTAATTTGATATTTTTTGACAGAAATCAACGAATTTTTCTTTAAAGGTGGTGCGCATTTATCACGAGACGCGCTAAGTACAACTGTGAAGTCGAATGTCAAAATATTTCTTAAAAGTTGTGTAGCATCCATTTTCCACTCTATAATTTTTTTCCATTGATGACTGAAAACAAATCTCCCCTGAGAAATTATGGACATACTCAGGAGTGGTCACGCAAAACACCACAAAAATGTACAAATCAAGAGCGCCTCGTGCACACAGATTGCATAATAAACAGCATGCTACTGTTTCCATTACTTTTTTTTTCAAATATTACAACATTTTAAAAGCACAAATAATTTAATACGCAAAACCTTTACCCTGATGGCTTTCTCAAAATATTTACAAATCGAATTTCAACTCCTAAAGCTTTAATCAATTTTTATGTTGAATTTCAGGTTATCTCAGTGGGGGGGGGGGGGGGGGTGGGGGGGTGATATGTTAATCACAGCTATCTACACGTCAGCCAGCAGAGTTAGGCTTCAGTATTAGTCAAGAAACACTCGGGATTTTAAGAAAGTAACGGTTATCAGCTGGTCTCAAGTAAGTAACAACGTGAAATTATCACAGGATCTGGCGTAATGACACGCGGTGGCCAAATCACCCTACCGTGCCAAGGAAAAGTACTTTTCTTCCTAAAATTCGAAATGCTTCCATTCTTATCAGTTTAGCCACAAACAACGTGTATAAACAGCTACAAATGAAAAGGTTTATTCCAGGGAATTTAAGCGGTAAACGATAATCTGCTCTCCTTCTACCAACCCCTCACCCCTCCCCCTCCGCAAATCAAATTAAAAAAAAAAACAAAACATCTCGCAACTTCTCCTGTTGAAGTCTAAGTATAAAAAAGAAATAAACCCCACAAAAAAGTGCTCCGCATTCCGTGCCTCAAATCCTTCTATTGGCACTTTCTGAGTAACAAGGTGTAAGCGAGGAAACAACTAGATTTAAAAAAATCGTATCATTTAGAAATGTACACGTTACCTTCCGACGTGAGTATTTGGAACGAATTAAACGGGCCTACAAAATTGTTAGAGTAACAATTACCTATCATTAATCAGCGAAAAAAAGAGTACTTGGGCTTTCAGGAACTACATCTACATAAAACTAATGTGCAATTTTAACTGCGATAAATAATCTCATAATGTTAAAGACAACTTTAAATTATGAGCGATAACAGAGGACAGCGCATGTCAAAGTAACTAGATATGGAATACTAGCTTACTGTTCACATCTTCTGACTGTTAGCTTTGTAATTTACTCAAGATCACATTTTGAACATCTACTCCTCAATCAGCAAAAAACTGAGAATTTTACAACTTAAAATCCTGGCATGTATATAATCTTTTTCCAACAAGGAAAGTGTAAGAAGGATATGTAGACACTTCTTATGTTAGATTCCAATGTACTTAAACTGACTGAACTGATTAGCTATACTTTATAGTGGGAAAACATTACGAACAGAATTTTACTCCATATCGCCTGTAACTAGCTTTTTTAAATAATCCCCTCCAAAAGAAAAAGTAAAAAAAAAAAAAAAAAAAAAAGAAACATACAACACTGCCAATACAAAAATCCATTTTTAACTTCCCATTGGACCAAGAGTGTGTTCTGATAATTCAAAACAAAAAAGAAACCACTTCCAGTTACCTTTTGGTCTCGCAAGGGATAGAACAAAAATAAATTCTTGCTTCACCCGACATCACGGTTAGCAAACCAGTTAGCCAAACATCGCAAAATCCCCGACACAGACACACAAACAGTCGATACCAACTAGCCACAGTGTTCCCCCCCCCCTCCTCGCCACGCGGCCTACCTGCTGGGCTTGCAAAGTGGAATGTACATGGTGGTTAGCCAGCAGTCCGCCGGCGTGAATCTGCTGGGGTATGTACACTGAAGGAGTCGCCGTGCCCGACAGGCTCTGATGTGTGGACGCGGGAAGATGAGGCTTGGAAAAGCCCTGCAGCTGTGGCGAGGAAAACGTATTGCTTTAATTTCTTGCGGTCTCATCCATATTGAAACTAGAACGGTCAGTGCACACAAAACATACGCGTACAGTCTCATATCACACACTTTCAATCGACACCTTTTTAGTTTCTTGTTTTTTGTAAACAAAAACAAAAATGTCTCCTCGAAAAAAAAAAATAATTCTCCAATACTCATATTTTTATTTTTCTTTTAACTGAAATAAAAGATCAATTTTTGCAAAAATTCAAAGTATAAACAAAGTTATACACCAAAAATAACCACAAAAATATAGTTGTAAAAATTGTAAGTTGACAGAGCCATCCGACTGACCCAAAGAATATCCATAAAAAGTTTGAAGTCGATATTACTTTCCGTTGTTGATATATTACGCACACAGGATCTTGTAAAATATATAGCGATTTTTGTTTGTTCGTTTTACTCGCGACAAAATTTGAAAGAATCTTTCGGACCAACCAAGCAAGAATCCCATCAAGTTGGACTTTCTCCGATGTATAGCGACTGAAGATTTTTACGTCAAGGCAGTATACGCCCTCCTTAATAAATCGTCGATATATTTAGCACATAAGATCTTGTAAAAATACATACATATTTCACGTAATGGCGTCACATGCCGTACCCGTTCGTTATATTCGCGAAAAATTTGACAGAATCTTTCGAACTTACCAAGCAACAATCCCACGAAGTTTGAACTTTCCCCGATGTCCAGCGGCTGAGAAATTGGGCACACAATATTTTTATGTAATGACATAAGTGACATATGTAATGGCTTCCTTCCATCGAAACTGACAGAGCCGTGCGATTGAGCCAAAGGACCAGCACACAAAGTTTGATGTCGATACGTCTTCACGTTATCGAGATATTTTGCACACACAAGATTTTGTTCCCAAGACTGACACAGACACACACACATACAGAAAGTACAAAACCCTTGGTCCACTTGGTCGGAGAGACAAAATAAAGGCTTAGGCAGTGAGGGGGGGGGGGGATGTTGTTGACAGATCAACAGCACACTGTATGACATTGTAAACACGCTGTGAAAGGTGAAGAATGCGTGTCGGATGTTAGCACAAAGAGGACAGGGGAGTAGAATTTGGTGTACGCATTCAAATCAGAAAAATTTTCAATCAAAATAACGCTTGCAATAAGTTATTTCCTTTTTTTTAACAATGTGGGTTAATTAAAAACTTGGGATATGTGCACTTCTTTTCTAAGCACTGTCATTCGGTTTAAAATCATTTTTATATTTCATGCACTCTCGTCACAATTAACACACACTTTCTTTTATCATTAAAGTGAATCCAGGTGCTGCAAGAAATCACATAAGAATCACTTTCTGTCACTTCTGTTTGAAAACTTTTTTTCAGAAAACAACTGGAGAATACGTCAACTTCAGATCGCTTTGCTCGAAAAGTGTTGGAAACAACTGAAGAAAACTATTCTTCCTACAAAAGATCCTCTTATATTAGAAAAAGAATAAAATACTCAAAGCTGTGATATAATGAAGACTGAATAAATTCCAACTGTAAGACGAAACATACTAACTGTGAATCTATTACAAGACGCTGTGAATATCGATTTTAATTGCACACTCTGGATAAAACTTCTATGGGCTTCTTTCTTTCTTTTTTCCATCCCCGCTTGTTGTTAATTAACTCAACCCCTTGGAAAGGCTCTTGTGACTAATGAATGAAGTCACAAAGTAATCGACTGAAGCGCATATAATTTTTTATGACAATGTCCAAACAGCTGCACCACAGTCCCTCAACATTTCACAAAGAGTACATTGTAAGAAACGGACACACTATGCCACTAACACTCAAATCTGAAGCTAAGCGGTGACCATTAAATTGCAACGCCAGAGCTTTAACCTGCTTGCACCTTACACGAAGCCAAATGTATTGCTCATCTTCTTGCTTTTTTTCGAAAAGTTTATTTTTTTTGGCTCCTATATTTTTTATTTATTATTGTTACTCATTTCGTTTTCAGCTTCCTTTTTTCTTTTTCTTTTTTTTTTTTTTTTGAAACCAACCACGGCCTTAATGTAATTCCGACAGCGCATTCTGAACAGAACAATGAACTACGCCGTGGGGATTGTTTGGTGCATGCACGCAAAAGCCAAAAAAAAAAGTTCTCACCTGCAGACATTCTACACAAACCACACGTACTAACAACAGAGGAAAAGACATGCACTTGCCTGTTTCTGTTCCTGTCCTTCATGGCTATTCTGTTATGAAAAATAATGGTTAAAATGATAAGCCCACACTCACTTTTGGTTGGTTGTAACACAAAGATAATCAGAGAACGGAAAACAGTTCAACATCCTCACCACGGACTTACCCGAGCAAGCACCCCACGCGAGTCTAAATACTCTGTAAACTAAGCATATGAACTTATGGCACATGAGACGTGAACGTTTACCTTTAAACCAACAGATTCCATGTTCCTTCACTTCGGCACAGACTCTCTAGGATATATAAAAAAAAATCTGAAATAAAATTTCCATCACGAAATAAGCGCTTCACTTATTCCGCCCCCACCCCCTCCCACAATGTCCAAGCACCTAAAATGCGATCTATTTCGGCAGAAAAAGTTTACCTGCATGGGTTGCACACTTTGTGCGGGATGTACTAGCTGGCTACTGGAAGCCGCGCTGGACAGAAGCGAACCCAGCGATTCGGCAGAGGATGCTTGCACCCCACTAGACCCACCACTTAGCATGCTCACGCCGCTGTCGGCCGATAACCCTGCTGTATAAAACACACAGTTCATTACGTCACAGTGTCACAGGTATGTGTATACCGTTTCACAGTATGCCGGAATTATAAAGTGCGCCAGTACATAAATTAGAAATTTAATCTACGTGGGCCATTTCCCATCTGTGCGAGTATACACCGAAGCACCAATATGCAAACGTCACAAGTGCTGCATATCACGGCAATGTGTCTTCATTTAGACTAAAAAAAAATGCCGAGCAACAAACGACACAGTCATGACGTTTACATATTGCGCGCGCTTAAATTTCTCATTAGTTAACGTTAGAAGGATGGTGATATTAATCAATTAATGATAGATAAAGATAATCTCGGCATGCTCATTTTAACTCCGCTACTTTCTTTCCTCATTACACACGCCGATTATCAGGGTATTCGCGATGTACCTGGCTGTTCCATGAAAGTTTGTTGGATGGTTGTGGTTCCCGGTACAGCGTTTGCCTGTGAGACGACAACACCAGACAGCTGATTCTGAATGTACTGCTGTTGGCTGCCTTGTTGCTGGGCAACTTGGGCAAGCTGCTGGCTCCGCTGCTGCTGCTGTTGTTGTGTGAGCTGCTGTGTGGCTTGCTGCTGGGAAACCAGCTGTTGCTGAACTATCTGCTGCTGTGTGGCTTGTTGTTGGGCAACTTGTTGGGCCATTTGCTGTGACGCCGCTTGCTGCTGTTGTTGGGCGGTTTGTTGTTGGGCCGCTTGTTGTTTTGCAGCCTGTTGGACAGCCTGTTGTTGGGCAGCGAGTTGCTGGGCAGCCTGATGCTGGGCAGCCTGTTGTTGGGTAGCTTGCTGAGACACTTGATGTTGGGAGGCTTGCTGCTGGCCCACCTGTAAAGCCACCTGTTGATGCGTCATCGGCTGCGGCTGTGGAATCGACTGGGACATCTGCTGTTGTGTAACGTGTTGCTGGGCAACCTGTTGCGGGGCAGCCTGTTGGCTGGCCGCCTGCTGGCGCGCTTGTTGTTCCTGGACTAAAACATTACCTACGCAAATACAGAGTACAATGATAACACCAACCAGCAAGTGGGCCGATCCAACCCCCACCATCCAATCCGACAACTAAACCTCATTTGACTAGACCAGATTCTCATAATTTTTTTTTTTTTTTTTTTTTTTTGCTTGTGAAAAAGCGTTTCCCTGACATGTTTTTTAACAAGAATAAGAAGCAGAAGGGCAGGAAGAGGCGAACTTGTGGCGCTTTTTTAGAACAGCACAAATGCAGGCGGTAAACTTGTTAAAAACTACAAGCAAATAAAACGGAACCTAAACACAACTTTTCACTAACACAGAAACAAAAGTAAACCAGGTAACACTTTTATTTTTTTGACTTACTCATTTATTTATTATTATTTTATTTATTATTATTGTTATTATTTGGGATGGGGATATTTTTCACTAAAACGAAAGCAAGATCTAAGCGTATTTAACATCTACGTAAGATACCATGCTGCTTAAAAAACATAAATCGCGATACTACAAATAAACTCAAGTCTTACCCTAATTACCAACTCAACAAATTCTAAACACTCATGCACAACTATATTAAATATTTTCTTACGACTACTAAAATTATAGCATGCGAGAATTTATAGATATTAGTATAAAGCAGCAGACACGTTTTAGAAGAAAGAAATTTTAAGAAAGTGAAAAACATACTAGAACGGCCAGTGCTCCCCAACATCAGTTTCCTTCGACACCGCCACCCCATCCTTTTCCATCGCCTGCCCTGCTTTCGGTTTATTTTGGCAATTTTGTATCTTACATCTATTTCTATCGTATATATAAAAGTTTTAGGGAATCTGTGTAATCAGGGAACAGGCGTAACCCCTGAAATATTTAGGGAATACGTGAATTCCCTGCAACCGTCAGGTAATATGCGTATTCCCTAAAATTTTCAGAGAAAAACTCGGCCAAGGGATGCACGTATTCCTAGAAACTGCCAACACAATGAATACTAACGATAAAACATTTCGAACACTTCATTTATTCTCCTTGACACAAAGATTTATTCCCATTACAATCTACATAAAATCTGAACACTATTAATTGTGTTATTGTAATTCTGCTATTCGCGTCCTCTGGCGATTGATGGATTATCCATGCATAATAAAACAGACGGTTGAAAGCATGAATGATTGCATACCAAGAACAGAAAATACGCTGCAATATTAAATGCAATTTTCACAAATTGCAGTTCCACCATCATGGCAGCTGACATGCTTACGCGGGTGGACTGATTGATTATTCTTTAAATTTAAGTTGAAAGCGCTATTGAAAGCTCTTTATCCCATTCGTGAAGGGGTGGGAGGAAGGGGGGGTTGGGCAGCGCCGTAACCTGACTTGTGGGTATCTTTTTACAAACTGCGATTCCACCGTTTACACAGCTCTCATATGCCCTTGGGCGATTGACCGATTATTCCTTGAGTAAAGTGAACGATTATTTACGGCAAGTCTGATTGCATTTCAATAGCAGCAAATATACGCTTAACACTACATTGACATTTTCTTCTCATTCCATGACATGAGTCAGGTAATCAGTGTAATAGGACTCCTATAATTTCAGGCATTTCAATACACTTGATCGTACTGACATTTTTTCATTCCACAAATTCCCTAAAATGCTATAATTTCGGACGCATATTCCCTGACGGTCGCACGGAATTCACGCATTCCCTAAACATTTCAGGGAATATACGTATTCCCTGATTGCAAAGATTCCCTGTGACATATATATGATGTGCCCAGACGTCGGCTCACGGAACCCCCTTATCACATTCCTGAAGGGGTGGGAGGAGGGGGGAGAGCTAGGCAACCTGACGTGTGGATATCTTAATCCTTAATTTTTATGTTTGGGTACAAGTGTAACAAAAGTCGAATGTGGTCACTATAAACTGGCCTATGCTCTACGTCTTTTTTTTATCCAGGTCCGCAAGATGGTCGCCATAGAGGTTTTAAGGTTAGTCTTTTCTTATCCGGGTCACCAGGGGCAGCTTTTACTGTTCGTATTTTTATCCGATTCTGGAAGGTGTTCGCTAAAAACAGGTCTAACTGTACGTCTCTTATCCGGGTCGGGGAGGTTGAACTACAAACAAGTTTTGCTGTTCGTTTTTTTACCCGGGACTTAAAAATGGTCGATACAAACATGTTTTACCATAGTCTTTTTCATACGGGTCTGGAAGGTGGTCGTTACTTCACCAACTCCCTATTTCATTGTTGATTTTTTTTTCGCCTACAATCACGACCCTTCCCCCGTCATTTAATATTGGTACGGCTTTGAACGCAACGCTAACCCTGTTGCAACTTTCATGGTACAGGTCCGTACCCAAAGTGTACTTACACTCATGATATATATCTCGTACATTATTATCGACCAAAACTTCACAATATATGACTGGAGGTAGGGTAGGAGGGGTGGGGAGGGGAGGGGACACATTTATGGCAAAATTGGCTGGTTATCACAACAGAAGATAGCAGATCACCCACATCATTGAAAAATAATTCCAGGTACTGGAAGCAAATGCTTAGGTTCAAAATCAAAATCCGCTCGTATAAATGTAACAGATTGGTAGTGAAGAAACTCTGCTATTAGCCCAGTAACACCAGTAGGTAGTCCAAATGCTGTGTCAAGCTGACCAAGCCAGCCAGGGTAACTTGTTCACTGGTTGACGAAAGGTACCGCCTATCCCCCTCCCTCCTGCCGCTCATCAAATCCCAAACTCCACTCGCTTGTCCGCTCACCTTGGAACAGCTCTGCATTGCCCCCATCCCTACCCCCCTCGCCCGCTCATGAACCTGGGTGCTACCGAACCTCCCTTTCCCACAATTCATAGAAGCGGGTAAGGCGAGAGTTTGCAATCACGTTTTGACGCCATATGGCTTCAAGCGTTGCCCAATATGCAAATACAACAGTAACTGACAGAACTACCCAAGTCATAATCCCACCAAGTCTGAAGCTGATCCGACTTGTCGTTCGACAGTTATCCTGTTAACAAAGTTTTGTGTCCAAAACACGTAATGGCGTCATATGACATCATACGTTACGCTATATAGACCAAGTACAGGACGAACCGCCGGACCCACCCAAGGCATTACCCCACTAAGTTTGAAGCTAATCAGAGCTTTCGTTCTGCAGTTACAGTAATGACGCAACTGTCACGTTTTGACGTCCTATGACGTCACACGTTGTCGTATATTTGTCAAGTACAATCCCAACCGACGGTCCAACCCTAGGCATAATCACACCAAGTTTGAAGCTGATCCGACGTTTCGTTGTCGAATTGTCGTGTTAGCAAAATCAAGTGTCTGCAACAGACCCACACGCTACATACACATATTCACACACACAGAAAGTGCAAAAACAAAATGTTTCCCTCTACTAGAGAACATAATTACAGGGACAATTTCACTTAAAACTTCTTATCCAAACAAACTACCTTCACTGCTTTCTTTACCTTAGCGCCAACCAGCACTATTTGAAAAATACTGAAATATTTACCTTCACCATTAGTCAACAATAATTCAAAATTCAAAACAACGAAGAGTTCGTTATTTCATGCGCTGATTCGCATTCTAAAGCTGGCAAAGGTAGAGAAAACACTGCAGTTCAAAAAGAGAAGTGTAAAGAGAGAGAGAGAGAGAGAGACAGAACGCAAGTGAAGCTTTGAACTACTCACCGCCCAGGGCTTGGGCAGCAATATAAGCATGCTTAGCCTGCATTTGTGGTCGGGAAGCGTTCAGCACGGCGCCAGTGGGGTGGCCATTCACGCTTAATATACCTGCGCTGTGCGACTTGGGCAGGCCCTGCGCCTGCGAGTGCTGCGGGGCGGGGTTGCTCTGTGACGGCTGCATCTGGCTGGCATGCTGGTAGCCAGCCTGCTGGTACATCTGAGGGTTGCCAGTTGATTGCGGTGGCTGGAAGACTTGGGCAGCAGCCTGGGTGTATGGTGGTTGTGCTTGCTGAAAATTCTGCTGCTGAAAGCCTGGTTGCTGTTGGAATTGTTGTTGCTGAAAAGACTGGACTGGCTGGGAGAACGTCTGTTCTGTTTGGGTTTGAGGCTGGACCTGCTGAAAGCTTTGCTGGGGTTGCTGAGTGGGCTGGGACTGCGGATAAACAGGTTGAGCAGGCTGTGGTGCTTGTGCTGGTTGTTGCATGGGCTGAGATTGTTGCACCTGAGATGCCTGTGACTGAGGCACGCTCTGAAACAATGCAATCTTTGATGACTGAATATTCTTTTCAAACTACAAGGTGGAGTTTAAGTCGCATAATCTTTTAAATCAACTTCATTTTCCATTAGACAAAAATGCGAATGCCTGAAGTGATTTCTTAATAGCTTAAAGAGTCATCAAAATAATAACTTGTCAGGTTTATCAATGTCCACACAAAAACTGTCAATGAACTACACTTGCACATACTCTTGGGACAACCCGCACGGAATCAGTCATGCTATCTAGGTACATCATAATGGTCACACACAGATTTCGCGGTTTATGATACCACACAGTTTTTTTCCACGGAACTAGTTTTGTTGCAAGCGTAACACAGAACATGCGACGGCGTCCCATAATACAGGTTTTGAAAACACTATCGCTAACGCTTGCTTTAATAATTTAAGCCACTTCTTGAGTTACTTAAAAGTCCACCCCTCTCCAACACACCAGTTGTTGACAAAATTTTGCGGAACCCGTAGTGTTATTTACTCTCCACACAACAGCTGATAATTAAAGCTAGCTACAGTTAAAGTCATCACGCACCTGTTGTGGTGCTGCCGGCGCTGTGGTTGGCTGCTGGGCCTGGGTGGTTGCTGCGGCAGGCTGGCCGCTCTGTGAATGTGCCGGCTGGTTGGCCGCTTCGGCCTGTTGCTTAGCAACCACTTCTGATTGATGCCTCTCGCGCTCTCTCTTCATGGTCGTCACACGTTCACGGATCTGGCGTATGATGCTCTTAACATCTTCCTCGTTAGCGAAACCCGACTTTACCTAAACATGGTGAATAAGATTAACAACATCTCAAGAAGAATGTCCGTGGACATTGACCCCAGCCCTAAAAACGAAGACATTACAAGATTTACATCTGGTAGGCCTCACAGACAAGAGTGCTCTCAAAAGTAATCTGACAGGATCTGTTACAAACAGCATCTGTCTGTGTTTGTCTTAAACCTATCACTTTATTTAGCTAGTTTTTGCCGAACCGACAACAAAAACACTACAGTTCCACTGTAGTAATACAATGTATTAAGTATTAATGCATAAAGTATTGAGTATTAATACGCATCTTGAGCAAAAGTAAAATATAGCAGGCAAGCAAAACACACACAAAAATTGAATTGATTCCTGACTGGGGCTTGAACTCTTAGTCTTTTGCGTCGTAGCGACAACGGAAACCACTGCTATGGCAATCAGAACTATAAATATCGCCTATAAAATCGATAAAGGAAGACATTGAAAAAAGTCGTCTTCAGCCGAGCTTAAACCCACGACCTCGTGATGATCAGTACGATGCCTTGCCGCTTGCGCTTTCGAGAAGTGGTCAGGCGACTGATGAAACCCACCAAGAAGGAGCATATTGTGATTTTTTTTATTATTGCCAGTTTTGGCCAATATTTTGGCCACATTTAGTCAAATCAGCAAAGTAAATACAAGCCTGATGCAGGAGCTTAGGGGAACATTCCTGTCAAATTTCAACGCAATTGCGCACGATTTGTAAGAGTAGCATTTTTTTTTTAAGACTGACCAAAAAAATTATAATAAGCTGCATACAATATTACCCACGCGAACATTCCTGCCCAATTTCAAAACAATTACTGCAAAATTTCCAAAAAATGCAGGAATAGTGGAATTTTCTAAAATTGTTTGTAACCCCAGCAAATTCCGCACAAGCGATAAGTATAGCCCAGCGATCATAGTCGGCTAGGCTTAAACCTGACAGCGCATTCACTGATGCAACGCATAAATAAGTTGTGTACGTATTGTCTAACATTCGTATCTTTAAAGATGAGTTTTAAATTAGGTGAGCAGATACCAGTTGTAACTTTCGTGAAAGCAGTATCTCATCAAATGCGTAATCAATTTCATAAACTATCCTCTTTACAAGTTTTACTCGTGTCTTTAATAAAGTTTATCGCCCATACGGCAAAATCAGACGCTGCTCAGGCCACACAAAAAACTAACTCGGCATTGTATTCACAGATGTGACCGCTCACCATCTCTTGGGCAACTTCTTCGGGATTATCCTGGGCGATGTTGTAATCAAACTGTATGGCCTCGTTCTCCTTGTGCTGCTGTTTGCGCTTCTTGCTGTCCATGACCCGCAGTCTCAGCTGTATCGTACTCGCCTTGTTCTCAATCTCGCCTTCACGGTTCACGATCTCCACCTTCAGGCCCGTGTCCTCGCTGAAGAAGTCCAGTTGTAGCAGCGCCTTCACCGGGTACCTGCCGAGACACACACAAAAAACCCCGGCCATGTACAACAGTGGCATGTATAGGACTCAAGGATCGTACAGCCCGGCCTTGGTGTCGATGTATACACTCAAATGTGGTACAGCTCGAGTTTCTCTCTATTTCCGTGATGACGTAACTAATTTTACAGAAAATGAAGGTTTTTCATTTTACTTATTTCCTACATACTTTGAAATTTGTTTTCGAACACTTCTATGAAACCAGGCAACCATTTTCCAGTGTTTCCTTGAGTTGCTATTTGGATAACCTCTATCTTTTTTTTTATTTGAAGACTGTAAGTATTTAACAGTGTATAAGAAATTAGGTATAAATGTTCGCAAGGAATGCAACAAATCTCGTCAACGTAAATCGGTACACTTAATACCTGTCCTCCTTGTTTCTATTGGTGCATCCAGCAATGATGTCTTTGATTTGGGCATCTTCCACTTTGTCAAAAGCTTCCGGTTTGACGCCCTGTCACACAAGATCAAGTACTTTATTTCAACATACGAATCACTTCAAATGTGCAGTATTTTTTATTAACTGCAACTGCTACAAAGATATACAGCTATGATAGGATACACTAAGTGATCCCCTGTAAGTTTTGTCATTCTGTTCTGGCAAAAAAAAAGAGACAAACAAACAAACAAAAACAAAACAAAAAAAAAACAAAAAAAAAAAAGAAAGGAACCAAGCATGGAACTATTTCGACCGCAAAACACTGACTACAGAATTATTCGCGGTTTCATTTTACGGAAAAAGACACCGTCGGTTCAATATTTCGTTTAGCACACTTCATAAGCTTTTTCACGTACAGTATATTTTCCTTCCGATAGGGAACAAACATATAAAGAGGTCTCTGCATTTCGTCTAATAATGAACAGTTGTTTTGTACCTGCTACACATGTAGCACCCAGACAACACGACACCTACTTGTAAACTTATTTGCACGATGACCAGACCTGTCATTTGAGATCAATAACATTGCTACTGATAAACAACAAATTAAAGGCCACGTAGCTTTCTTCGCTATTAACAGCTGATCCGCCTGCCCACTGAGCCGAAAACTTAGCGGTGACGTCGACTTCAACATTCAATTATGTCCCAAACCGCACTTTTGGCTTACGTCTGACAAGTTATCCGGAAGCCTTTTGTCGTTTCGTTGTTTATTTCATACACATGTAAAACTTATCACTCAAGCACGGCATACCATACTAGGGGGTTGGGGGGAGGGGGGGGACTTACGCTGGTGACGCGGCGGTAGATCTGCGCAGCGTTGGTGCACTCCTTGTACGGGTACTCGGACGTAGCCATCTCGAGCATGCACATGCCGAAGGCGTAGACGTCAACCGCCTCGTCATAGTGCTCTTCGTACATCTCTGGCGCCATGAACTCCGGCGTGCCTGCACCACAAAAATACATACATGAACTCCGGCGTGTCTGCACCACAAAAATACATACATGAACTCCGGCGTGCATGCACCACACAAACACAAACATGAACTCCGGCGTGTCTACACCACACAAACACACACATGAACTCCGGCGTGCCTGCACCACACAAACATAAACATGAGCTCCAGCGTGCATGCACCACACAAACACACACATGAACTCCGGCGTGCATGCACCACACAAACACACACATGAACTCCAGCGTGCATGCACCACACAAACATAAACATGAACTCCGGCGTGTCTGCACCACAAAAATACATACATGAACTCCGGCGTGCCTGCACCACACAAACACACACATGAACTCCGGCGTGTCTACACCACACAAACACACACATGAACTCCGGCGTGTCTACACCACACAAACATAAACATGAACTCCGGCGTGTCTGCACCACAAAAATACATACATGAACTCCGGCGTGCATGCACCACACAAACACAAACATGAACTCCGGCGTGTCTACACCACACAAACACATACATGAACTCCGGCGTGCCTGCACCACACAAACATAAACATGAGCTCCAGCGTGCATGCACCACACAAACACACACATGAACTCCGGCGTGCATGCACCACACAAACACACACATGAACTCCGGCGTGCATGCACCACACAAACATAAACATGAGCTCCAGCGTGCATGCACCACACAAACACACACATGAACACCGGCGTGTCTACCCACATAAACACACACATGAACTCCGGCGTGCCTGCACCACACAAACACACACATGAACTCCGGCGTGTCTACACCACACAAAAACACACATGAACTCCGGCGTGCCTGTACCACCCAAACACACACATGAACTCCGGCGTGCCTGCACCACACAAACACACACATGAACTCGGGGCTGCGATGCGGGACATGTCACTTGGAAGAGTAAAAAAAAAAATCCTGAACTCAACTTAGGCCTAATGTCAAGAGTTTGTTTCACTGGCCTAATTTCAAGACTTTGAATGAAACAAACTACAAAGTGAACATCCTGGAAGATCTGATCATATAAAAGAGCTTTTCAAATGTCCATCATAAATATAACATATCATAAACCTTGACTTTTCTGGTACGCTCACATAAATAACTCCCACATAATCAGATACCGAATGTGGCTGAATACTGCATATTGATGAATCAAGTTTTACTTTCACACAAAATTATTTATCAAATGTGATTGAACGAGAGAGATTGATAATGTTGGCGAGCCATGGCCGATCTCTTTAATCACTTTCGTTAAGACACTCCCACCTCAGAACACACACACATATATATATATATATATATATATATATATATATATATATATATATATATATATATATATATATATATATATATGCAACGGGTCTAAGATAATTGCCCCCGGGACTACTGCCCCCACAATTACCCCCCCCCCCCCCCCCCCCCGCAGGACTATTCCTCCCGTGGACTATTGCCCACGGGACGATTGCCTACCAAAAAAATATCTGGTTTCTTATTTTCTTCAGTGATTTGCTCAATATGTGGCGCATTGCCCAAAACAGTAACTTTTCAAGGGAAACTACCCAAGGAATATTCACACAGAACTCGAAAGCAATCTGATTAAAACTGAGGTGAAGTGGCATTTTCAAATACAATTTGACATGCTTACGTACAAACGACGGATGTCACGCCCCCTCCCCTCACTAGACGACAAGATCGGTTGGTCTAAAAAAGTTCATCAAAATTGTCGGGGGGGGGGCGAATCGCCCCGGGGGTAATAGTCCTACGAGGCAATTGTCCAGTGGGCCCTTGTCGGGGTGAGGATTGCCCTGTTCCCATAACATAACGGGTATGAGTTTGGAGCTTTCTTGAAGATCGGTTGGTCTAAAAAAGTTCATCAAAATTGTCGGGGGGGGGGGCGAATCGCCCCGGGGGTAATAGTCCTACGAGGCAATTGTCCAGTGGGCCCTTGTCGGGGTGAGGATTGCCCTGTTCCCATAACATAACGGGTATGAGTTTGGAGCTTTCTTGAAGTTTCTCTCTCTCTCTCTCTCTCTCTCTCTCTCTCTCTCTCTCTCTCTCTCTATATATATATATATATATATATATATATATATATATATATATATATATATATCTCTGTCTCTCTCTTTCTCCGTAGGATGGTTTCCAGACAACTCCTCCCACACTATTTGACGGAGGAAGACGAAATTCAGCACACATGTAGATGATGACAAGGTCTTAATGAATCCAGAATTTTTTTTTACCTCAACGGTCGAGGTCAAATTGATGTCAAAGTTATTTTTTCTACAAAATGGTTTCCAGAAAACTCGTCGCAGGTCAAGGTCAAAGTGAGGTCAAAAAAAAAAGTGAGGTCAAAGTGAGGTCAAAAACCGGAAGTTGACTATTATCTCGAAAACGGTTAGAGATTGAGCGATTTCAGCTCATTTTCGACCCTTCGGGCGCAAACGACGGTACATAAGAGTACCTCCGTGACCTTGACCTTCTCGGAAATTGATTATTATCTCGAAAGTTGATTATTATCTCGAAAATAGTTAACAGTGATTTGGGGATCATTTTTAACCCAATTGGGCCAAAACGACGACAAAGAATAGGTACTGCCTGACTGACCTTCACGGTCATAATTTAATACAAATATTTTCTTTAGTGGTTTCTTCAAGTGGGTCGTTCCGCTATCTAGCGGTATTCGGTCTAGTTTCTACGGCTCTTGGAGCAAAACACATTTAAAATACTACAACAGAAATTTCAATATACTATGGTTGTCGTGTATCTCTAACCTAGTTAACTGTTCGAAATATCGAATTTTTCGAGTTATTGAATAGTATTGTAAAAGAAAAATTGTTTGCGCGATTTTCCGTTTTAATTTGTGCTTTTTTCCCCCTTATTTCTGATTGTCCTAGAGGTTTTCTTTGGGTTCTCCTAATATTTGTACTTAACTAACTCCACCATCAACCAGTTGCATTCAAGTGTATACGCTGTTTTCAGCCAACATAACTCTGATATAACACACGAAATTCAAACTGTCGACGGTGGAATCAACCGCTACGAAATATATGTGCCCTCCTTCCGCGTTGACATCAACCGATACGCTTTTGATAGCCACACTTTGGCGCGTTGACATCAACTGACATAATTTCGAAGTTTCACACAAGACGCGATGAAATCAGCTGATATTTCTAGGACAACCGCCATGTTTTTTATGTTTCGCACAAAGAAATATGAAGATCATACAAACATTAAAAATTGACATTAATATTCAAAGTGAATAAGGCTTTTATAACAAATAAATACTGTAAATAATTATAACGGTTTGTGCAAACTGTTTGACACAAACAATTCTTTTGGGGTTAGTGTTTCTGAATAGCTAATTGAATAATTCACTTGGGCGGCCAGTGCAAACAAAATTTAAGAGTACAGGCAAAAGTGATGGTAGTCACTGAAACAGATTTTACCGTACGTCTTTTTTATCCGGGTCTGGAAGCTGGTCACTAAAGCACTTTTACTGTACGTTACATTTTTATTCGGATCTGGAAGTTTGTCAAGACAGGCAGGTTTTACCGTACGTCTTTTTATTCGAATTTGGAAGGGTCACGATAAACACGTTGCACTTTACATCTTTTATCCGTGTCTTGAAGGGGTCGTTGCAAACAGGTTTTACCGCTGTCTTTCTTCTGCGGATCTACAAGGTTCTCGCCTTTTACCCAAGGTTATGGAAACGATCCGTACCCTAAGTGCAGTTACAGCCGTGATACGTTACCTTATCTTCGTACATTCCCACTGGTCAAAAAGCACTAGAAAGGCATTTTCCACAACTGCGCAACCGATGACTCACGTTGGTGGAAGAAGGGAAGAGGGGGACAACGACTTCATAATGCGCCACAACTGACACTGACCCCTGACTGAGTGACATGTTACGTAATACCCGTAGACGACTTACGCACAAAAATGTCAATTACAGATAATGAAATAGCCACAGGCAAAGAACCAGTCATGGATTGATAGGAATGTTGTACCGTTTTCTAGCACTCTGAAGAATGCAGGAAGACTTCCTGCTATCGAGATATCTTGCTTATCAACAGAAAAATTTTACGTAATGGCGACTTTCTTAATTTCACTGCAGGCGACCGATGGTCGGCGGCTGAGAAATCTTACATACAAGATTGTAACGTGATGACATCATACCCCTTTTTTTAAATTTCGCTAGACATAGAATCGTCCGACTGACCCAAGGAATACCCACATAAAATTTGAAGTCGACACGACTTCGCCTTCTCAAGATATGTTGCACCCAAGATCTTGTTCAAACCATATACATGTTCTACGTGATGACGTCAAACGCATCGCTCGTTCCGTCTACTCACGACAAAATTTGACAGAATCTTTCGGACCAAACAAGCAACAACCCCACCAAGTTCCAACTTTCTCCGATGTTCAGAGGGTGAGAAATTTCGCACACATAAGGACGTCACACGCCTGCCCTAACAACGTAACAAGTTGATAGAAACGTCCGATCTAACCAAGATACAACATATCATACTTTTCGTTCTCGACAATTCTTGCACACAACATTTTGTTCACAAGAGACATATATACACACACACACACAGAACGTACACACAAAATCGGCCCCATGTGTCTCCCCTTGATCGGGGAGAGATAATAACAGGATCAAAATAAAGCGTGATGATAATGCGTGAGGCCGAGCAAAACAACTGGAGTCACACAGTATTTCAACTTATGACGCAAGACCTAATGCATTAAAACTACACACCTATGACACTTTTCGCGAACGACTTATTCTTCAGCGTAGCTAGGCCAAGGTCGCCGATTTTGACAGAGCCCGTGGTGCCCGTGATGAAGATATTGTCACACTTGAGGTCCCTGTGAATGACGGGCGGTGTGCGCGTATGCAGGAAAAGCAGGCCCTTGAGGATCTGACGACACCAGTTCTTCAGCACCTTCTGGTTGATTTTGCGGAAGCGTTTGATGTATCTGTCAATAACAAGGCGTAACTAGGGTATGACAATGGGCAAAACCTTGTGTGTGTGACGGCGGGTGCCTTTTTATGTAGTAGCAAATTCACTGCCTATATTGGTTGAGGGTAGTTTGATGCTACTTCACATCATCCCAATTCCAAATTAACCGAAGTACTTTTAATAGCAAAGCGATTCCCTTCCCCAGCCCTACCACACAATCTATATAATCTGAATGTCAAATAAAGCGTGTTCAAATTAAACTGCGCCGCTGTAATAATAAATAATAGCTAACTCGCCCAAAAAGGAACCCTGCAGTCAGAGCCACTCTCGAAAGAGCAGCAGTTCGCTTAGTTCGGGTGATAGTCCTTTCTTCAAGTCATAATTTTTGTCTTTGTAATTTTTTAATCTATCAAAATTAGCCAGTAACGTGCAGCATACCAATCGTTAACTTGCATGTTTAACAGGGAAATGTCCCCATAAACAATTTTTAAAAAAATAATTCACTCATATTTAAATGGGAAGTTAATGCCAGTTCTACCAATTCGCTAAACAAAGTGTTGGACGCGTGTAAGACGTACGTTTTGAGTGTGCCTGACGTCATGAGCTCCGTGACGAGCATGACCTTGCGACCTCCACGCGGCGACACCTCCTCCCACGAGTCGTAGAAGCGTACGATGTTCTGATGCTGCAGGCCTTTCAGCATCTCCGCCTCCTCCTTGAAGCGCTGCCGTTCCGCCTTGTTCCATTTTTTGTCCTGAAAAGTGGGAGGGGGTGCCATTAACGAGACTGTCCCCGGATACTGTGGCCAGCCAAGATCCCTCATACCATTTTCTTTGGCCCTTTGTGCGCTGGCCTCGTCGGAACACTGATTTGAAGGGACAAGACTACACTACACTGGCATATCAGAGGAAATCAGCTATGCAGTTAAGTTTCGACCCAAAACACTTTCTAGACACTGTTTGGCATACACTAGTCAAAACACTGCGCTACACAACTAGTGTTCTTTTTTCATTCAGAACATTTATGGAATATGCAACAAAAAGAACAATTCGCCGAGACAGCTCAATACGCAACATAAATAACCATCCTTATATGCTGTTCTTTTCTTAAGGCCAGTGAGATTTGTTCTGTACTGAATTTTGCTTTTGCTCTAGGTTTTTGTGGAAAGAACGCAACAGCTTTCGAGGACAGTCACGAAAATACGGAAATATCCAGCAAATTACTGCAGCAATCATGATACAACATCAGGAGTGGGAGAAACATGGCCACGCTGAGAAAATCTGGTGTTTCTTTTCGTGGGTAAAAAAATGTTATAGTCTGGTAGTGTACCGCTCTAGGAACATCCATACACAACATGAAAAACCCCAGGAATGCGAGGTAAGGCTGTAATCGACCTCCCGATTTGGCAGCCGACTAGCCAGGAGATCTGGCCGATGAGTTGTGAAGGACAATAACCAGCCAAATTCATTTATGTTAGCATCCCAAGTTCAACTGTCACACTTGTATTGTAATACAATACTACTGTCAAAAAAAAAACCCCATCAGTACATAAAATTAAGGAAGGCTCTGTTTGGTATGGGAGTAAACATTTCTTACAACAGCGTTTGAGACTACAAACTGGTTTAACCCATAAATAATTTCATTTTCCAGTTACTCGATTTCTCACATTAGTAGAGTCTCAGTCACGGGAGAAAGACAACTCACCCAAAAACCAACTGACCCAAAAAATCCTTCGACAACTCACCCAAAATCTTGGACGACTCACCCAAAATTTTGGACAACTCACCCAATAATTTTGGACGACTCATCCAAAATTTTGGACAACTCAGCGTTTTTCTTTCGATAATTAAACTTGCATAATTTTCGGTCTGACATCCTCAGTCACAGGTGCATACTTGAAATGAATGGAAAGGGAAGTATATTATTGAAATTGTTCATAAATATTATTACGAGAAAAACATAAATAACATGTAAATAACTTAAATATATACTGTGTGATGCGAAGAGGCGCAGACAAAGACCCCATATTGGAGTTCATATTCTGTTTCAAAGTATAATTTTTTTTGTCCTTGTGAAACCTATACACAACTGCAATACATATATTCTTTAACTGTGTGAAGTTGCAAAACTATAGGATGTAAACTAAATGACAAATAGGCGTGGACAAAGTATGGTAGGTAACTGTTTACTGATGGACGGACAGACAGACGGACATAGCGGTAACAACCCTTAGCAAATTTTGGCTGAGGTCTTATTTTTTTTAAGAAGTCGCACCTATATATACACTTTCATATGGTCAACAAGGCGGCCAGGATGTGCTGGTCTAAAAAGAAAACTAAGGAAAGTCTAAGCACTCAGAAATAACTCACTACGACCCGTTTCCACCAACTAAAGAAGGATGGAATTCCAATTTAACGACCATCGTTACATAAGATCCGGACACATCAAAGGCAGAAAAGGGAGTAGTAGTCAAATGAAATAATATACCGTTTAAATCGTGGTGCTTAAGCGTTTAACTATTAAAATCTCTACAAGTTCCCACAAACCGACTTGTATCAAGCGAGTCGCACTCGTCTGTACAAGGGAATAATTTGCCTATCCCTCATGAGCTGTCAAGACAAAATTATTACCGGTTGTGTCAGAATACCGCAACTATTTCAACAAGAAGGTTGCGTAATAAATATTTCCTATTCCTACCAATTAAATAAAGTTTTTCCACTTTAATAGGGGACATTTAAGATGAATTTCCTTTCGTTTTTTAATGTTTCGATGGAAAACGATAGCGTTAAAGAACAAGCTGTCATGGCATGACTGCGCACAGGGAGGGAAAAATCTGCTAGTTCCCTCGCCCGTCCATTTATAGTCAAAAGAAGTTCAGTCACACATTTTTCAAACATTGCATTTACGGACCAAAACGGAAACATTTAAGGTATCGTATACTCTGTCCCAAACTTTAAACCAGTATATCTTAAAAATAAAACACCGTTTGGGTTTAATGCAATGTCTTTTTTCGTAAACAAGCCACACGCGCCTGTTTACACCTGGTCGGTAGCTGGATAGGAACCGAGGCCACTCCACTGAACGACGCAAGTGACCTGAACAGAATGAACGTTTCATGAATATTCATTGTTGTTCACACATTCCCTGTTGAGAATAGCGTATTTCGAACAGCACTGGCTGCCTTGTCATGGCAACATTCAACAAAACAGCTACTGAGATATAGCGCCAGGGTTCGCGCTGGGTTCTCGGGAAAGTGAGTAAAAAAAGGAAAGTGTGACTCAATTGGGTTCAGAAAACACGGTGGGTTCTGAAAAAGTAAGTCATTTCGCAAAAAATGCCCAAAAAGTGGACAAAAACCCCGCCAACGCGAACCCTGATCGTCCATTCATGCGGACAACTTTTGTGTTCTAATGCCCAAACGAAGCAGAAAAGGGGCAAATCCTAGTCTTAAAGAAACCAAAAAAATTCCAAAAAGAAAGAAAAAAAACAAAGAAAGAAAGAAAAAGCTGTTGACCGGATCATGCGAAAGCCATCCACAACGGAACGGAAATCTTAACATACGCACGATCAATGAAATCCCGATATATTATGCAGGATTTAATGTAAAGAGCTGTTCAAAAATTTCGCAATGCTTGGGGTTAAATTCGACATTTTAGAGTGTGCTGTTGCAATGAATTTTGCTTTTAAGTTACATATATTCATAGATGCCCTTGCTAAGGAGAAGAAACTTGTGGTAATATCACCAGCCATACTGCCACTAACATTCATCGAGATAATCGCCTGTCAACTGTTCCACAAATATAATCATCAGATAAAGTAAGTTGAAAAATAGAATACTAACCTGCAACTCGCACCAGGCCACTTGCACACCGGTCTCCGTATCCAGGCCTTTATACACAGTTTTGAACGATCCCCTGCCTATCTCATAATCAAATTTAAGAAAGCGTCCCTGGGGTGAAGAATTGACCACTTTATCCTCTTGCTCTTCTTCCTTGTTTTCCTTTTCCCCATCCTCGCCCTCCTTTTCTTCGCTCTTTTCACTTTTCACCAAGGAGTCGACTTTTTCGAACAGCTCTTTGCCCGCATCCAGACTCTCTGGAACCACCTCATCCGGGTCGTGAAAATGCTTGTCGCTGCTGCTGTCGCTGTCTAGCAGCTTGATGACGTCATCTTTCAGTATTTCCTCCGTGAAGTCTGTGTACTGTTTCAGCTTCTTATGTTCTACAACCTCCGTTGACATAGATTCATCGAACATCGAACAACTCTCCTCAGGTCTTTTTAGAGAGTACACAATAAAGTTATCTCCGATTGTCACTTGTTTTCGAACTCTTGGCGTGCTGCCACTGGCAGAGAATCGCTTGAGTACCGGCTTTGGCTCTTGTGGACTGGATTTCTCCGATCCTAAGCTTGTAGTCCGTTTCCTTCTTAGCAGTGGAGAAGATTTGACCATTTTAAACCTACTTGTACAGCCGTCCTCCTTGTGTTCGTCGTTTTCCGTCTTAGCAAAACTGTTATCGGGGGAATCGACTTCAATTGATTTTTCACTGTTTTTCTCTCCCATTAGATTTTCACTTATTAGGTCATCATCGATCTTTTTTATATCCTCATTTATGGCATGACTGTTCGGTTGTATGAATGTATCTGTACTTAACTCTAGTGCAGTCACAGCTGGGTGTCTGTTCTCGCGAGTATTTGCATTCAAGTTTGCGACAGAGTTCATTTCTGGCCGAGATTCAAGATTGGAGGCAACGGCAAAGCGACCTGTCTGGCGAGCCGTCAGCTGTATATCGAATCCCTCGTGATTCGCACTATTAGCGGGCTGAGAAAAAGCGCCGCCATAACTCACTTGATCGCTGGTATTTAACTCATCTGGGCGCTTATCTAATATGTCAGTTTCTTCTCCTCTCGCGCCAAGTGAGTCTCGCCCAGGAGGCGATAGCTCGAATGTTAATCCTTCACTTTTTAATCCATCAGTTTTGCCATTTTCTTTGCAAGCCAGTCCGGATCTGGGTGAATGCTTTTTAACGTCTGGGCTCTCTGAGCCCCTTCTCGATCGTCCAAAATGCAGTGCATCCATACTACAGCTGTTTCCCATAGAGCCACGTCTCAATGCCGACCCATTCTTTGTGCCAACGCACCCCGTGCCCCCCGTGTAGGACGACCGACGGGTGGGGGGCGAAATGGCTGGCTTGCGTAATCGTGACGTCCTTGTATCGCGCACAACGTACCACTTGGTCTTTGTTTTCTCTTGCGAGCAAACATGTTTATCCATTGTTCAAGTAAAATCTCATTGCTAACGTCTTCTTATTCATTGCCGTCCAATGAAAAACGTCCTGAAAGTATAGATAAAAACAAAGTTAAGCTGTAGAATCCGCATGTCTTACTTGTTATTTATTATGACTAGTAATTAGTTACACAAGGATGACCCCATCTGGTCTAAAAAGAACACAAGCGGGTACAATCTCCACAATACATACTGACTACAATTCTTCCGCATACACTCTTTCCTTTTATAGATGTCTACACTGCATTAAATTACTGTTTTAGATAAGTCAGGACTCAAATCTAACACCAGCCAGGACTCAAAATCTAACGCCTGTTACCCATTTTAAGGCAACCAAACTTGACGGAGAGCATCCATTATTTTTATAAACACATCTTTTCTATGATTTTCGTCACCTACTTAATTTCAAAATTCTTCCTTCTAACGAAAAGATATATGTTAAAATTGATGTCATAGAAGCACTTTTTATATCATTTTCATCGCTCCTGTGTCACTTTTTATATCACAGCCTCGTAAATTATGTGTTTGCACATGTACTGACTTTTTTCTGAGAAGAAAGCGTGGGCATGGGAGACTTGCGCAACATTTTTCTTACAAACCTGCCCAAACATCGGCATATTTCGGCATGTTTCCCCCTTCCTCACCACCATTTTTCATTCAAGTTTACTTTAGCGGATGTTAGATCATCGTCTGATTTCACTGACTTGGAATAGAATGTGAAACACATATATTGTTTTATCTGGGTTTATTTCGTGTTCGTCTAAAACTTTCCGTCAGAGGACCAAAATCAACAATGCTCAATATGCTGGCAAATTGTGGATGTGAAAAAAATGCTGCAATCTTTAACTGAGTCTTTCTTTATTAACCGATAATGTTGATCCCTGTAACAAGGAAATCTTTTAAACTTAGTCTTTACACATTATGTGTTAAACTAAATGAATCCAGGCTTTTTTCTGATCCACAATATCGGCATGTACTAACAAGGGTTGAAGACTGCATTCACAATGCGGAGTCATCCGACATTAGCACTGAAACAGATTTACCTTGCATCTACAACTCTCTGAAATGTCGATTTTAGTTGAGCGTTTTGGGCGACATATCATGCACAAATGAATATATGACGAAGAATTTTTTATTAATTTATATATAACCAGAGAAAGACATGACGTGATGAAAATCACAGTATTTTTTCCTGCAATTTCAATGAAACTATCCAAGTCATGCTTTACGACACAGAATAAGTTCTCTGGCAATGTATTCAAATGATTTCGCGTTTTGGATCTGGCAAACTTGGCACAAATATACACGTAGTACTTGGACTACTTAGCTAATACATGGAATAATATACTGAACTTTACACGCGAATAAAGGCAATAACAACTGCGAATATGCCGCTTTTGGGACAGTGACGGCATTTTGGTAAGTCAGTAAGGCCAATCGGCGGTTTAAATATACAAGTGAACTGTTACTTTTAAGAGTGAATTCAGAACAAGAAATACAACGAGTAAGATCACATTTAACACACATCAACCACCAACTTTTTTCAACAGACGGAGTACATGACACGAGCTTAAACCAGCAAATAGATGGAGGGGGGGGGGGGGGGGGCACCACGTCACGCAGACCCACCACCACTAAATCATAACGTCACTTAGCCTTAACTACTACATGTATATTTCTTAGTGAACAATTATCCACATAACCTTTCAGCAACGTGAAAAAAGTTGATCCGTTCAGCAGTCTCTTTATTGTTCATCGGAAACCAGACCACTGGAAAAACAACATGGATTCCGGTTGATACATATCTGGCCGGCGATCACACAACTGAATCGGGTCTCTCGAATATATAAGTGCGAAAATAAAACGCAGCTCTGTATCTAAAAACTCGAGGCCATGGCGCGTCGCATCAGCGCAGACTGAATGACTGGCAACATGGCACAAATTCGTTAATTTCAGCTCCATTGGTTATATTATTATGATATAGCTAGGAGGATTGGCATGCAGTTTTGCTAAACCTCGGGTTGGACGTCGCAAAGAAATCAAGGTAACTGCAGAAAAAAGACCCCCCCCCCGCCATATTCCACGAAAACCCGAAGTTGATGAAACGTCAATTGTTTAAATCATAACAAATTAATGTACTCATGCTCTACCATTATTTACCATTGTAACAAATGGATGGATCAACACTCGTGCAATGGAACGTTTAACCCTGTTTTGGTCTGTTTATTTGTTTTTTTTTTTTGTTTTTTTTTGGGGGGGGGGGCAGCAGTTAAGGAAACGCAAAATGGCATAATGACAGAAACAAAAGTAGCATAGAATTCGCATTTAGAAATACATTTAACCTTTTTTGAAAACAAAGTAAAAAGTAAATAAATAAATACATAACAATAATAACAAATAAATAATGACAAATAAATTAAAAATAAATAAATACACGACAAAAAGGAGATAGCTGATAAACCAAATATTCATAACTTCACCTATTTATAATGTGAATACAACTTAATATTAAGTGTGGAGGTGAGTACCCCAAATTTGTGAGATAATCATCCCCGCTGAGATGTTTGCTGTACAGTCTAAGGGCATGATGCCAAACATAGCGCACACGCAATATTTGCTCGCTTACTGTCGATAGTGGAAAGGTCAATATACTACCATAATAACTATCACAGCCTTATATGTGGATTTCAATAGCAAAATTTCAATATCCACTTTTTTGCATATAAAATGTTGATGAATTTCTAAAAAAACAATACGTGGACCAACTAGACATGCTATATTATGTCGTCCTAGCCCTAACCGTCTAAGAGGAGTTTCTGGAATAGCCTACCGAAAAAATCTGGTTTCTTATTTGTTTCAGAATTCTTATTTTAAATAATACGACGTTATAGGTTTAAATAGTGTGATTACGATTCGAAAGATTTTGTTCAAACATTGTGTAAAATTATGGTATATCTGAGTGGGATTGCATGAACTGAGAAGCTATCTTGATGTATCAACAAAAACAGAAACGACAGATACGTACTATAACAAAGTTTTTTTTTTGTTTTGTTTAGAATTAGTTAGCTAGTTAGACGATTTGTTTAGCGACACGGCCTAGCAAGAGCGGGTCATATTGTGTCAGCAACCATTATTACGAGTACGACAGATTTAAAATCTTATAGAGATTAAAATCTCCTAAAATCTTGCCATATCTCGGTCTTCAAAGTAATGATACAGGTTTATATCTTTTAAAAACGACATAATTTTACTTGGGTTAGTTTTGTCGAAGAGCTGCTTCATACAGTCAGCTCTGAAATGTCGTGAGCGTAACCCGTCGAAATCAATACAGTCTATCAGAATATGTTTTACAGTAAAACATTCTTGACACCCAAGGCACTCGGGCGGTGGTTAGTCTCTGAGAAGATGCTTTTGGGTGATATATGTATGTCCTATTCTGGCCCTGTGATAAACCATTTCATCTCGCACACTGTTTAGTGGCGGGGGTTTTTGTCCACCTAAGGGTTAGCTTGATACAGCTTGTTGTTTCTTTGTTTGTTCCATCTTTCTTGCCGGTCTTTTTGTGTATCTTTGAATCCAGCAGAATACTATGTCTTTACCAGCTTTGATAGCATCGTCATGCCAGCAGGTCAAGGATAAGGGGTTTGACATTGTAGGTTCTGTATTGATTGCAGGACGGACATCGTGTTCACGCAGAACATAAACTTTTTGTATCGGCTGATCTTCACTATCCTGATGGCAAGATGGAGAGCTCTAATTTCGGCTCAGAAAATAGAGGATCCCTCTTGAAGTCTTGCTTTCAAGCTGTGGTGTTCAGTTACAACAGAGGCCGCCGATTTATCGTCGAACTTTGAGTCGTCCATGTAGACGAAATGATAGTCTTTAAATTCTGTCTTGAGTTCTGCCAAGTTTTATCAAAATAGAAAGGGGCTAGCTGTTTCCTTTGCACAGACCGAAAGGTTCTTTAATACCACAAGTTTGGTGAGTTTCCAGTGTGGTACTTTTTGTACTCTGTATTTTGCAACTGACTCTATGGTAAGGTCGGCATTACCGAGGTGAGGCAGAAGCCTCACACAGAATGGAGGTATTAAGGTAGGGCCTCTTTCATGAAAGCGGGAAAAACTTGCTCCAAAGACGGAGTTGTACGTGGGATTCTTCTTAGTTACATAAAGCTTTGTTGCGTATTGCATGGCGAGTTAAATTTGACGAACGCTAAGAGGTTTGTTTGTTTGGTGTTAACAGTCCCGTTCGCCAACTGGGATGAATATATTAGGACGTACCTGCTAAAGAAACAAGTGGGAGGAAAAGAAAGAAGAATGAAGAAATAGTAAAAGGAGAGCTGGAAAGAAAGAAATTCCGATTACTCGCATCTTACGCCGTGCACGAAACAGAATACAGTTCTTAAGATTCTCCCCAACCCACAGGGAGAACTAAGAGGTTGCTCATTTGCCTCCACATGCAGGCTTTCCGCTGGTGATGTTCTAAAAGCATTTAAGCTCAGTCGTAAACCCTGATTTTGTATCATGTCAAGCATTTTAGGTATGACGGTCTTGCTGATCAAGGGTCGGTAAAGCATAAGTTTTGTATCCCGAGCTGCACCCTAATCATGCGCAGGTATTACTCTTAGACTGTTGAGTGCTTTTTGACATTTTCGTTTGAGTTTTTTGTGTGCGATAAAGATTAGCTTGGAATCGAGGAGTAGGCCTAGAAATTTGAGTGCTTTTTGATATTTTCATTTGAGTTCTTTGTGTGGGATAAAGCTTAGCTTTGAGTTGCAGAGTAAGCCTAGAAATTTGTTTTCTTTAATAAAAGGAATTTAAATGCCCGAAATGTATAGTACGTGATCATCGTGTTGTTTGTCTTGAAGCGTGCTTTTTTTTTTCAAACATAAAGGCATCATGTCACACAAGGTTCTCACAACACTAGTTTCTTTTATGATCGTTAAGCATTCGGATTCAGATACAGCCTCTATTTAAATCGTTCGACCAATCACATCAGACCATGCTAGATGTGCTTAAACGGCATAGAAAACATCAAATGGCACGTGACCTCATTGATCCATGGCATTTGACCTCATTGATCCATTAGCCGTTCTTAGACAGAGAGCAAGACGAGACCAGCGCTAAAGGAATTCAACAGGGGGCTGCAGCAGCACTGACGCTTTCAACGAATGTGCGTTCTTTCTCTTACAACGATGAGAGTGGCTATGAATAAGATTACCAAAACCTCTCTTAGTGTCACAACCTACAACACAACATGGTACAATTAAATATATCTCATACAGCAGAAATTATTTAAAACATTTTTGCTGCACCCTGATTGGTGAAAAACCAAAATTCGTATCTTCGTTTAAATACAAGTACTTCATAACATCAGATTAAACAAGTATGTCAGTGAAACTGACTATGTCCCAAGCAAGCGTGCAATTCCAGAATTTTATTTTTCGGCGGCCGGCAAAACCGATACCCACGTGCACAACTAAAATCTATATTCTTTCCCTATGCAAGGTTTAAATGGAATCCCTCCAGTAGTTTATGAAATCTGTCGCATAAAAGACATCATATCCGAAATGCTGACAGATGGGCAGAGAGGCGGACGGACAGACGGACCCGAATTCAACAGCCACCCGTTTCACGCTACGCGGCGGTGGGGGACCCATAAATTCCATGACAGCAAGCTGACGGCCTGAGATATTTGGATTTTCGACATAGTCCCTAGGACACGTTTTTAGCGATCGGCCAAACCTACACCCAGGTCACAGCTAGACCTATATTCTTTCACCACCCAAGGTTTAAATGGAATCCTTGGAGTCTTTGTGATATCTCATACAAAAGACATTTTATCCAAATGTTGACGACCTGCGATATTTGGATTTTCGACAAAGTCCTTTGGACACATTTTTCGGTGGCCGGCAAAACCCATACCCAGGGGCAAAACCACACCCTATATTGTTTCCCTTCGCAAGATTTCAATGGAATCCTTCCAGCAATCTTTGAGATCTATCGCACAAAAAACATCCGGCGCTACGCGGCAGGGATAGTTGGATTTTCGAGTCCCCTGGACACATTTTTCGGCAGCCAGTGTGATGTGATATCTTCACCCCATTAACTACTCAACCCCGATTACATATGTAATTTTCACCGTGGATGACTATTACATTATGAAATATGTACCTCCATGGGGTGAACATTTAATGCCATAAAAATTGTCACCCCCACCCCAATTCCAAAAAAAAGAAGAAATATACTAAAAAACATGGGGCAGGACTAGTCAGACTATAGTGTTTATTGCAATTAGCGCATTGCAATGGAACGGAGTAGATGCTCTGGTTCACGAATTCCAGTGTCACTATCTATCAGTGTAACTGGATAAGATGAAAGGTCATTTTGCTAATTGCAATTACTAGTATTGGGTATCGGTTAGTTAGTTATATGTTGTTTTTTTTTAAGACACGGCCAACCCTTTGCGGGTCACATTGTGTCTTCACAGGTTCATAACGGATAAAACGCTAAACATGTGCGTTGGATGTTAAAAACAGTGTAAATCTAAAAGCATGTCTATACAAAAAGCAAATAATATAAATACTAAAAATATTGATGCAGGTCTGTTTTTTTTTAGAAACTATTATTTTACACGGTTGTGTTTTATCGAATAACTCTGTCATGAAACTGACAGTGAAATAACGGGAAAGAATGTCTTGCAAGTCTATGCAGTTTATCAAAATATGTTTTACTATATACCTCTCTTGGCAACCCGGACATTCGGGCGGCAGTTCGCCTCGAAGCAGACGTTTATGTGTAGTGTAGGTATGCCCTATTCTTGCTCTACGTATTACCATGTCATCCCGAACAATGTTTAAGAATGGTAATTTACGTCCCACAACCGGGTAAATTTGATGCAGTTTATTGTTCTGTTCATTCCAATACTGTTGCCATTTGCCCTTTACATATCTAGAAATATGCAGTTTGGTAGCCAAGAAATGCTGGTCTGATAGCGTGCTGGGTCACAAGTACGTGAAAACTGCCAACAGAAATTTTAGAGCAAAGCACTCTAAATTTTGCGCTGTCAATGGCACCTTGCACTACTGCCACAACAAGTTTGGAGCACTGCGGGTCATTCTGACCTCCGAAGTGGATCAGATTCTAAAACCTGTCATGCTGACCCTGCCTCCGGGCACTTCGCTATCAACAAAACGGTGGAGAAGATTTCTACCAGATACTACGAGTTCCATCAATGAGGCTGTCAGGACTTACACAAGCAAATCTGATGCCTGTCAACGCACCAATCACATGCGAGGACGCCATCGGTTTTGCATCCCATTTCCCCACCAGATTCCAGCTTTACTAATTTCGGAATGGACCTGATCGGACCGCTGACTGAGACCGACTGGGGAAGTCGCTACATGATTGCAGTGACCGATTACTTTACCAAGTAGCCCCAAGCAGCTGGTCTTTCTTCGAAAGCTAATTTCCTGCTTGATCTCATTTGCCGCTACAGCACTATAACTACCATTATCAGTGATCAGGGCAGAGACTTTTGTAACCAGATCAATGAAGAGCTTTTCAGGCGCTTAAACATTGTTCATCGTGTTGCAACCGCCTGCTACCCCCAGACGAACGTCCAAGCAGAACGGTTCAACCAGTCTCCTCAATTGCGTTGAAATACAAGGTTATGCGTGAAAAGGTGGCAGTATATTTTGTAATTTTTCACCACAAAATTTTCAATTGGTATTTCAAAACGTATGGAAGAAATTAAAAGTGAAATATTGTGGGTTTTTAGAATAAATTAAAATAAATACCTTATTCTGCCTCTATCAATTATTATATATTTTACAGATAATCTATAACCACTTTATTTTAATTTCTGGTCACTTGACTTTGGTCGCGATCAAAAAAATTGTGCCTGTTTTGCAAAGAGGGTATTTTGTGCACGAACTTAGAGTAAATTTAGGATTCGCGCCTCAGAAGATATGAAGCTGACCCTATTAGCGTAACAATTTAAGGCTTCGTAGCCCTGAGAGAGTAGCTCCAAGAAGAAGTGCGCTGCAAAGTTTTCAGGCACCGCTTCAAAGCCTCGCTATATAACGATAAGCAAGTCAACTGCGTTCGCTTTGAGGCACCCCTGTAGCTACTTTGTGCGAGATTCAACGACCAATAAGTTCATATTGGCATTTGCTAAAAGCCCTCAAAGTACAACGGTAATCATATACAACTTCTGTGTTATGCTTTCCTTAAAAGAAAATAATACGGAAATAACCACACATCTCCCGCAATAATTAGCATTTGTTTGTATACAGGGAGCATACTTATTACGTGAAAAAGTAACAATAATTTTTGCAATTATCCACCAAAAAACTTTTTAATTGATATTTCAAAAAGAACGTAAAAAATAAAAAGTCAAATATTGTGAGTGCACAAAATAAAATTATACGTTATTCTGTATCTATCAACTACTTTAGTATATATTTTACAAATAAAATATAACCACTTTATTTAAATCTTTGGTCACTTGACTTTGGTCACGTGACATTCAAAGGCCAGAATGTTAACAAACATTTGACAGGTGGATGCGAAGGCTAACTTTTCTGCACTTTTATGACCAAATAAAAGATATGCAGCTCACTAAAAATTGTGCCTGTTTTACAAAAAGGGTACGAGTACGAGGGGAAGGAGAACGAATGGTTACAGTAGATCCAAATTGGTGAAATGAAAAGGAACATCTTCCGTGGTTCAAAACAAATTTACTTTGTCAAATATCACAAAATGATGTATATTTAAGTCGATTGGACCGCAAAACTTGCAGCTGGCTTATTGAGTGGAGTTGAAATTTGGCTTTTTGTAATCACCAATTACGATCTACCCTAGCCAATTCTATCTCCTGTCCCTTGTATATTGGGCATGAACTTTCTGTACAAGTCGTAAATGTTTGAATAATAGGGGCTGGTATGCAGGATTCGTGCCTCAGAACATATGAAGTTGACCCCTATTAGTGGGACAATGGAAGGCTTCGTAGCTCTGACAGAGAGATAAACGCTGTTACACGAGTCAGAGCTGACTCGGAGCTACTGAGAGATACATTTAAAGTCAGAGCTGACTCGGCACTTGAACCTAACGAACAGACTGTTGTTCTTATTTTTTAAAAGGGCTGTTCTTTTTGCTGAAACTCGTACGAGACAACAAATGTTGTGGAAAAATGTATGTATGCCAATTATTTACATTAGAATGACATGTACCATACAGAAGAGCTTTGGAAAATGTCTCTCCGCTTCCGTCAGGAAATTTTGCAAGCTACTCAGGTACCATACCGTAATGTAGAGAGTGCAAACCACCTGAGACATAAACAAACAAAGTTATCGAGTATAAGCTTTTCTCCGGGTATTCATTTAGAGTATCAATTCCGAATATATTAAAAAAAAAAAAAAAAAACAGCACAAAGTAATTATGTAAAACACTTTTTACATATAAACATACATTATAATGTCAACATAATAATAAAATAAATGATATCAAATTATTTTTAGTTTTTGTTTGTATTTGCAACACATCACTTCATTTTTAATTTTATTCAATAAATAGCAATTTGTAAAATTTATGCTAAAAGAATATTTTTTATCATATTAAAAGGCTATTTAAAAGCCGAATTAACATTTAAAAAATTGTAGAAACTTAAAACCTCTGAAAAAATGGACAACGTTTTCCTAGACCTCCTTAGTGGGGCCCTAGACCCGACAAATTGTCAAAAAAAGCCCCGGGTGTCTCATGTGGTTTGCAACTCTTTATATGAACATGGTAAGTTGTAGAATAAAGATTAAAATATATTCTCAGTAACACCCACCTATTATACTCACAAAAATCGACAACACTTGCCTAGCCCCCTCAGTGAGGCCCAGGGCCCGAAAATATTGTAAAAAAAGTCCAGTGTGTCTGAGGTGCTTTGCGAGGCTTTATAGGAAGATGGTAGGTTGTAGAAAAAATGTTAAGATATATTCGCATTTACAGCCACCTATTCTACTCCGAAAAATTGACATTTGCATAGCTATCCTTAGTGAGGCCCCATGCCCGAAAAATTGTCAAAAAACCTAGTGTGTCTCAGGTGGTTTGCAAGGCTTTATGTGAACATGGTAAGTTGTAGAAAAAATGTTAAGATATATTCTCATTTGCTGCCACCTATCCTACTCACAAAAATCGACAACATTTGCCTAGACCCCCATAGCGATGGTTCAGGCCCGAAAAATTGTCAAAAAAGCCCAATGTATCTCGGGTGACCCCATGCCCGAAAACCTGTCAAAAAAAAAACCTAGTGTGTCTCAGGTGGTTTGTATAGCTTTATATGAACATGGTAAGTTGTAGAAAAAATGTTAAGATATATTCTCATTTACTGCCACCTATTCTACTCACAAAAAAGACAACATTTGCATAGCCCTCCTTAGTGAGACCCTAGGCCCGAAAAATTGTCAAAAAGGCCTAGTGTGTCTCGGGTAGTTTGCAAGGCTTTATATGAACATGGGCAGTTGTAGAAAGATATATTCTCATTTACTGCCACCTATTCTACTCAGAAAAGTCGATAACATTCGCCTAGTCCCCCCCTCCCTTAGTGAGGCCCAAGGCCCAAAAAATTGTCAAAAAAGCTTAGTGTGTATCCGGTGGTTTGCAAGGCTTTATATGAACACGGTCAGTTGAAGAAAAATATTAAGATATAGTCTCATTTAATGCCACATATTCTACTCAGACAAATCGACAGCATTTGCCTGGACCCCCCTTAGTGATGCCCCAGGTCCGAAAATTTGTCAGAAAAAAACAATGTGTCTGAGGTGGTTTGCAAGGCTTTATTTGAAGATGGTAAGTTGTAGAAAAACCTAAAATGGGGGTCCAAAAACCCAAAATGTTCAGAATTGCTTGAAACGTGAAAATGTACAAAAATATACCAAATATACAAAATCTCAATTTTTGCCCAAAGGGGGGTCCAAAAAGGAAAGTTGCTCAGATTTGTCTGAAACGTAAAACTGTGCCACAATCACAATTTCCCCCTTGGAGGGGGGGGGGGGTCCAACGGTAAAAAAATGAAAGTTGTTCAGAATTGTCTGAAAGTTCAAATATGCAAAGATCTCTATTATTGCCCAGGAGGTCATCTGAAGAGGTTCTATTGTTGGATTGTCAGAAACATCAATGGTGGGAATGTGAGATGATTGATAGTACTATAAAAGCCTATATAAGCGACGGCACCAACTTTCCCAGCCTCACTCCACATATAGCTCACAGTGAAGAGCGCCACAATAAACACAGTTGTCAGAGATCAGTCGGTCACCAAGAGGACGGGGGGAGGGGGTCTGAAAATGAAAAATGATCAGAATTATCTGAAACTTAAAACTTTCCCATGATCGCAATTTATTCCCGGGGGAGGGGGGTCAGCGTCCATCAAGGTCCTCCTATACTTATTGTGGTACGTTCATCAAAAAATATAATTTAATCCAATACAACATGCACAAAAATTGTGATAAAACTTAATTGGCGAACAAGATCTAATAAATTGTAAATATTCTAACCTAATATCAAATTAAATAATTTAATTTAAATACTTTCAAAACAACTGAAGTGTACTCTATCACAAGAAAACTATACACAGCTTTTTGGGGCAAAGTACGTTATGTGACTACTTGGTGATTTCAATTTTCATTTCGTCTGCTTTTGAAAGTTTTTGCAGGATTTCAGCCAATTATCTTAGAATGGCTTTCAAGAGCTAAAATATACAAGGAAACAACATGCAGTCATGGCCTTTGCAGTTCGATGGTTGCCTTTATAAGTCTACCCAGCGTGCACAAAATACGAAACATCTCGCATTGTTCTTTTACTTATAAACCCGGCAAAAAGTTTCCAGCCACTTACAGATTTGTGAATATTTCAAAATATAGTCTACTTACGAGGTAATGACTGCTCTTGTCTGCTTCCAGCATCACTTATTCTAAGCTGAGTTGAAACTTATAACAGATATGTTCTCACAAAAATTCCATCACTCTTAATTTCTACAGCAGGGGTTATTTTCAAAAATTGCACTATGGAAATCCCTGTTCAGTAATGGCTGTGGCCACCTCTATTTGTCATGCATTCTGCACAGAGCTTGCGCATGCTATGCACGAGTTTTTCAACGTACTGTTCTGGCATTCTGTCCCATTTTTCCAAAAGATACCTCCTAATGTCGTTGAGATTTTCTCCGCCGTTTACTCGGCGATGTAGTGCCCTTCCTAAGTAATCCTATAGTGCTCTATGGGATTTAAGCCTGGTGGGCGAGACGGCCAGTCCATTCGGTGTACTCCTTCAGCGCCCCTCCAGTAGCCCGATGGCGCGTGCCCGATCAGTATTAGATAATCTGCCCATTATCACTGATTTTCAACACTGCAGGGCGAATCGGATTAACATATTGGTTAATCGTAGCACACAAGCACACAAAGTGTACACATGAAACAATAGACACTTTGGCATTGAACCTTTCATAGTGCAATTTTTGAAAGAGACCCCTGCTCTGCAAAAACGAATCATATTCACTGGAGCATGGCCGAATAATATTGCTAAACACAGTGCTCTGTCACACATATACAGCAGTATTTGGAAATGTATATATATTACACATTTTTAAAATTTAAACCCTTTCTTCTCTCAAAAATATTAGGTGGCTAGGAACTTTTTGTCGGGTTTATTTTTATTAATATTTTATATCCCTAGCATGTCTATTCGAAGCAAGTGGTTTTGGAGAATTTTGTGAGGAAATAAGAAATTTAATTTAGAACGCAGTACATTTGCAACTTCTTTGTACATAAAACAACACGTACGCTGTGTCTGATGAGAAGAATGACATTATATTAACGTGTTCAGCTGTTTTCAGAAGATTTTTAATTTTACATTGTAAGCACATCGACGAATTACCAAAAAGGCATAATTTTGTTATTTATGATACGAGCAAATATGGATTCTGTTATGACTATAGATTACTTTCCTGGATACCTGCAAAACAACGCTCGAGTCACTCTGAACTCTGTATCTCTTTCGTTTGCTGTTGTCTGTTTTCGTACACGTTGCGCTTTTTACAGCTTAGAAACAACCCTTTTCCTTTTTTCTCTGAACAGAAAATGTATGTTCATCATCAAGTGGGCGCATCATAGCCTCCTTTTTATGTATTTTTTACCGATAGCTTTCGACTACATTTTTCTCCAGTTTTTTTAGATACTAGCCATTCTTTGACATGTAAACATGGCCAACATTGTACTATTATTGACAAATACAAAGTAAATTCAATTCAGCTAGCTTAGTAGTAACTAGGAGTAATAGTAGTAGTGTCAGTCAAATTGTTTGACCATTGACCTAATACTTAAAAATAAAAAATATACGCAAGAAACAACTACTTCTGGAGTGGCTAGTTTAAATATAGCTAGAGCTTCAGCAAGGCAGGATCCCCCGTGTAACACATGTCATTGGATCTTAGTAAATTCACTTAAATTGAAATCTTTGTACATTCGAGCTAAATTTTTACCTATGTTCAAAATACTGTCATTTCGACAACTTTTCATCAAATCAAACGAAACCGCGACATTGCACACCTTCAATTTACGTATTAACCACATGCAAACTAAAAAGCATTAGCATGAAGAGCTTCTGAGTTACGACCTGGACAAAAAGTCACATCTTTGTAGATTCGAACTAAATTTTTCCCTTTTTTCAAAATACTGTCAATTTGACAATTTTTCACCAAATCGAACGAAACTATGACGTTGCACACCTCCAATATACGTATTAACCGCATGCAAAACAAAAAAGCATTAGCGTGAACAGTTTTGGAGTTACTGCCTGGACAAAATGTCACATCTTTGTACATTCGAACTAAATTTTTACCTCTTTTTAAAATACTGTCATTTTGACAATTTTTCACCAAATGGAACGAAACTACGACGTTGCACACCTGCAATATACGTATCAACTGTATGCAATACAAAAAAGCATTATAATGAATAGATGTGGGGTTACAATCTGATCAAAATGTCACATCTTTGTACATTCGAACTAAATTTTTACCTATTTTCAAAATGCTGTCATTTTGATAATTAATTTTCAAATCGAGCAAAAATACGACGTTGCACACCTTCAATATACGTATTAACCGCATGCAAAACGAAAAAGCATGAACATGAATAGCTTTGAAGTAACAGCCTGAACAAAAGATAGTATACTAGAGTGGAGGGACGGACGGACAGGCGGACAGACAAGCTGAAACTGTATCCCTCCGTCACACGGGGGATAATAAGGTTATGCGTGATATCCATCATCCATAAAGCCTGTGAGTTCACGTCCCTCCAAGTGTATGTTTCTCTACTCCACAGCAAAATCGGTCAAGTTTTGTAGTACTGGTGTGGTTGTTGTCTTGCGTTTTTTTTTTTTTTCAAAGTAACCCAGCACTTGGTATGATTGATCGCTCTTAGTTGCTGCATACCTTACATGTATACCCACACTGTTTATACTATATACGAACGTTACATACGTGCAGTGTTGACAAGTACTGCTTGCAGTTATACATACAGTATCGTAGTCAAATTCTATAGAAATATTGTTGATTTTAACATTTCTCTAAATGCTGAAACCTAAATGATTCGGGCTGTTATCTGTTAAGAGCTGTGACGATGAACTCCTAGTGAATAACGTTATTTTCTCACCTAATGCGGCCCGAGTTCGATTCCCGGCATGGCAGTGTCATTTTCGTCCCACCCATCCAAGCAAGCAATGGATAGCACCTGGTGTGCAAACACAACCTGTGGCAACCTCGCCGGGTTGCCGGGCACCGGGGAGGAAGGGGGGGGGCACTAGCTGTCATGTGTGTTATCATGCGTTTCCAAAAACCGACTGCCAATTTCGTTAAAAAAAAAAAAAAAAAAAACGGGGGGGGGGGGGCGTGGGATTTTCACTCAGCACTCCGCGTTTACAACAAAAGGTAGTTATTTCTGAACTGCTCTCGCGTTTGGTTAAAAAAGGAGCATGACTGAAGGCCCTAATGTCTGAAGTCGTTGAGTCGTTTGTATTCGACACCACGTTTTTTTTTTCCATTGTCTTGATACCGCGCCATCTTGCACTTGAATTTCTGTTATCAGTTTATGGCTCTTTCACTTATCAGTTTCATGATGAATCAAGAATAATTGACAGTGGGCCTTAGCCTCCACATTACAATTGCAGTAAATAGCTCTAAAACAGGATCGAATTGATGGACCAAACGCCATGAGATCTCTAAATTTTTAATCTAAGAGGAATTTCAGATAAAATTGATAAAAGATACTAGAAAATTGAGTTGCAAGTACGAAACAGAACCAGATGGAAAGTTTTTCGGGAAGGAGCACGATTGCAATTACGGACCAAACAACAAAACCAATTTTCCTCAGTGATAACCTTTTTAAATTATAGGATAAAATTGCTTAACAGTGAGCCATTTAGTGGAAAACGGAAGCCAAGCTATTTTCTGGAAAAGGAAAAACTGAAACGAAAGCACTGCGAGGCGAGAAATTGTACCGGTGTTGGCTGCGCGTAAATCGCCCCGTGTAAACAACCCCCCCCCCCCGGGTTTATTTGCACGCACGTAATGAATTCGTGTTAAAGCTCTTTAAAAACAGCCTGAGATTTGGATTCATCA